>UESW01003027.1:66116-129627 GCA_900491605.1 Calamus simplicifolius | reverse complement strand
TTGTTTACATTGATGAGGTCCAGGATCTCACAATGAGACAAATAGCACTTTTCAAGCATGTCAACAGAAACTTTCAGGAAGGTTTTGTTTTCGCTGGAGACACTGCACAAACTATTGCTAGGGGCATTGATTTTAGGTTCGAAGACATAAGATCCCTTTTTTATAAGGAGTTCGTTTCAGGATTTGGACATAGATATCATGAGAAAACGAGGAAAATACCACATATCTCAGGTAACTTCCAGTTACAACAGAACTTTCGTACTCACGCTGGTGTGCTTAATTTGGCTCAAAGCATCATGGATCTGCTTTACGAGTTTTTTCCATTATGTGTTGATAAATTAAGTCCAGAAATTAGTTTGGTATATGGAGAAGCTCCAGTATTACTTAACTGTCGAAATAATGAGAATGCCATCATCACCATCTTTGGGGGCACCGGAAGGTCTTGTGGTACTATGAAAGGGTTTGGAGCTGACCAGGTTGTCTTGGTTCGCGATGAATGTTGCAAGGAGCAAATCATAGGCCATATTGGGAAACAGGCTCTTGTGCTTACAATTATGGAATGCAAAGGACTTGAATTTCAGGTAATAAGTCCATAAATTTTTTAAAGTATGATGTGTGGTTGTGAATTGTTTTACCTTACGTAGCTAATGTTGCTTTTGCAGGATGTATTATTGTATAACTTTTTCGGAGCTTCTCCATTGAAAAATCAGTGGAGAGTAATTTATGGATATATGAAGGAACATTTCATGCATGAATCCACTCCAGGGTCATTTCCTTCTTTTGATGAGGCCAGGCACAGTATTCTATGCTCAGAACTGAAGCAGCTCTATGTTGCCATTACTCGAACTAGACAGAGGCTCTGGATTTGTGAAACAACTGATGAATTTTCTCAACCAGTGTTTGATTATTGGAAGAGCTTTTGTCTTGTCCAAACGAGACACTTGGATAGCTCTCTTGCAGAAACTATGCGTACTGAAAGCAGCCCTGAAGAATGGAGGTCTTGTGGTATCAAGGTTTGTGTCGAAGTGTTCGTGTTTCCTTTATATGCTTCATATTACTTTTATGATTAAATGCCAACATTTTTTTATTCTGCTTAAATGTTGTTAAATGCTTTGGGTGCAGTTATTCAATGAAGGGAACTTTGAGATGGCCACACTGTGTTTTGAACGGGCTGGTGATGATTACAGAGAAAAATGGGCCAGGGCTGCTGGTCTTCGTGCTACTGCTGATCGTATTATTTCTGTGGATTTTGAAAGGGGTCAGTTGTCTCTTAAGAAGGCTGCTGAGCTTTATGAATCCATTGGTAAAGCAGAAAATGCTGCTAGTTGTTTCATAGCATTAAAGGACTTCAAAACTGCAGGTTTAATCATGCTTCCTATTCTCATTTAAAATTTGCTATAGAAAGTTAAACATTTTGTATCGCATGTTGAGAATAATCTTTAATCTAGAATTCTTTAAATGCTGGAAAATTCAAGGACTTTAAAATAGCAATTTTAAGATCTTCTTTTACACTTACATTTTCTATGGAAAAATATGTTCCTACTGATATGAACATAAATATAAGGCCTTTTAGGTTTCAGTTTCTTTTATAAAAAAAAAAGTCAAAGTTGGTTGAGTAGGTCTTGTAGACTTGGTTGGTGTGATACCATACTGACACACTATGCAACAGTGTGCTAGTCAAGCATTATTTTAGCCATGGAAGGACAAACCAAATCGAACGAGTTGGTTTGGCTCGAAGTTAACCGAGCTGGTCGGAAATTGATATGAAAAACCCCTCCAATTCACTATAAGTCCTAAATTGCTGTAAAATGGTTTAAACCATGCTGAAGTGCTTGGTTTGGGCTAGATTGGGTCGATTTTTGGGTGGGTGGGGTGGGGTGGGGGTGGCCTAAATTTATGTAGCCAACAATATGTAGAGTGTCAACTTAGTCCTAAATAGAGCAAAGTGAGGAAGTAGATTCATGTAGCCAACCCCATGTAGTTGGGAAAAGGCTTAGATGAGTTGAGTTGAGTTAAGTGGGGTAGGGGCGGCTTAGGGCAGGGTGGGTTCACTTAAATAGAGAGAGAGAGAGAGAGAGAGGGGGGGGGGTTGGGAAACACCTGTAATTTCTCATCCTCTCTCATATTTTTCAAAAGCTTGAAATCTTCTCTATTTTTTTAAAGATTTGAGTCAAGTTGATGCAATATGATGAGTGAAAGGTAAGTTGATTGACAGGAATTGAACTTAGAGATCAAACATTTAAAACGAAAACAATCTAAATTAAAGAACCCTTCGTTGGTGAAGGAAGTTCTCACTAAAAGAATTTTTTTATTAATGTCTCAAGAGCTAATTTTTATTATTAATCAAAGAAAATATAACCACAATCCTAACCCTAATTTAGGCATTAAACCCGATACCGTTGTATGTTGACCCATCCTGAATTGGGCGGTTCGGGGTGAAATGAGTAAACTCAAAACGAAGATGGTTTGGCCTCTTGATTTGGTAAGAGGGTAGAATTGCCGTGAACCAATCGAACTTGCCTCAAACCGATGTACCAAACTGAACCACTCCATTTGGTTTAATTTGGAATAGTTCATATCTTGGGGCCTCCTGGTCCATTCGACTAGTACACTATTGTTTTGGTATGGTATGCATCATACTGGTTTGATACCAAAATGGTACCAGTTTTTAGTATGGCGATCCTCAACATAAAAAATTTATTAGGAATAAGACTTGATAATAGAAAAATATGCTAGAATTATTTAGGCTAACTAAAATTTGATATTATGTCTAATAAAAATTTAAAGGAAAATTTTCATAAACCTTTGAATCCAATGAAAAAATAAATATTTAATTGTTGAAGTTTTTTCCCACAAATCTCTTGGCTTCTGTGAAGTTTGGCATGGTCATATTGATCATAGTATCATTATATCCTATCTATGCTGCATCACAAAGGAGGGAGGATTTCATCCTAACATCAATTATGTCTTGTCCTATTCTCCTATCTTTTTTTCTCAACTTAAATGGGCTGCAAACAGGAAAAGGTGGTTTCTCAATGTCAAAACTTAGAATCTTGGCATGATTTCATGATATATTATAGATCTAAGGATGATCTACTCATATCAACTAAAATCTTGATATAAGTATTTTGATGTGTATGGCCTTAACAGGATGCATGAAATTTTTTCTTTTATTACAGGTCATCTCTTGGTCATAACACAACTGGATGTGAATGAACTATAATTAGGAAAATCTCATGTGATAAAGTCTTTTCTATACAATAGCAAATGAAATCCATGCCTTAGCCTTCTGAATGGAGGAATAAAGTCTTCTGCCAAGTCATATGACCATTATATAAATAGGGCAAATTTGTCATCTACGTATCAGGATTATCCCTATAAATTTCATCATGGGACTACTCCTCTATTTTACACTATGTGTACATGAAGTTTGGCTGTAGATTCCCTTATATAGAAGACAAAATCTTAGTTAATGACTAGAAATTGAAAAACTATCAAAGTAAAAGGTGTCTATTCTAAAAGAAGGAAAAAATTGAAAACTATCAAAAACAATGAAATATAAAAAGAAAAAGAAAACCTAGCATACTCGAACCACACACTAGTTCTGTACAGTTTGTACCGAACCAAACTCCAAGGCTGGTTCGGTATTTTAAGCGGTTCGGCATATATTTAGGCCATAATTATTTTTATTATTTATTGTTTTTAAAGTCTTTTTAAGATAATGTTCAAACACACCTTTTAAGGTTTATTTGTTAGTTGTTTTAGTTTTCTTTGAAAAAGTACAAACTAGTAAGGTACTAGCAAACAAGTTTGGCTGACATATTGAATTGAAACTCAGGTATCATACTAGCACCTTACTAGTAGTTCTACAATATGAAACAATATTGCAGACCTTGCTCTATGTGTGCACATAATTAAACTGTGTTTGAGCTGAAGAAGCTATCTGCTTTGAGTTTGGTTCACATATTGAATCAAATATAGAGTACCATACTAGTACGTTACTAGTAGTTTGGGATTAAAGCTTTGTTATTGGTAGCAGTGGTGGTGAAATTTCAAATCAAAGTTTTCAGCTAGAAACAAGTGAAATAACCCCCATGATGCAGGGGAAAATAATTTAAAAATTAGTATTCAGTTATAGAAAAATAAAATTCAAACAAATGAACATTTAAAAATAAAATTTTGACTGCTCATATACAACTCAACTTAACTCATCTAAGCCTTTTCCCAACTACATGGGGTCGGCTACATGAATCTGCTTCCTCCACTTTGCTCTATTTAGGACCAAGTCAAATTTTGATTACTCATATGTTAAAGATATTACTAAAAATGTAAAAAAAAATAGCAACATGAGTTCTAACAGTTTTAATAATTAAAAAAAATATTAAAAATATACTATGATTTTTAATAAGTAATCATATTATCAAAATTTGAATAAACAATTAAAAAATATCATATTTTCAGAAAAATCAGTATTATACTCCCGTTAAAATATAATAAATAATAGTTAATAAGCATCATATAATAGTTACTAAGCATGATATAATAACTGCATAAAATTATAAAATAATATACTCCTTAAATTTATGATGGATCATAATCTTGAATAATAATTATTTCACCTAAGGTTTTTAGCCATGATACAAGACTCCGGTATGGGTCAAGTTGGTAGCGTATACATCTTTGTGCTCACACATGATGCATTGTTGGACGCAAAATCATAATTTTGCCATGTTTTCTCAGTACTCTTGGTACTTCCTGGTACCAGCCATAATGAAAACCTAGTTTTCATGTGCATAAAATTGGGAAATGATGTTACATGAGCACTAAGCAATGCCTAAAAGATGCAAAAACTAAGAAGGCTGCACAGTGACATTATGTGGGAGATTTTTTATAAAAAAGTTTTGCCATGTGAAGTCTATCTAATATACAAAACACTCATATAGAGAAACTTCAGTTTAGGCACTAATTAAAATCATCTTTGCCAGAAGAGCAAAGATTCCACTATAATTAATGCCATACTCCTAAGTGAAACCTCAATCCAGTGATTTAGATCTCAGCGGAACGAGGGCCAAGATGTCTCATCCTAAAGAGATCTTGGGACCGATCTTGATCATCCCATCTTATCCTATCTCGACCCTAATACATTATAGTATCATTTTTAAATAGATTTAATTTATTGTAAAAATATAGTTTTTGAAGTTCAAATATATTTAAAAATTAAATAAAGTATTATAGCTTTACAAATAATTTTTTGCAAGAAAAAAGTATACCAAGCAAGTATTGGGATAACTGACCGGGTTGGGGATTGAGACAGGTGGGACATGAGGCATCTTATTTTATTGAAAAACCGTGACATCTTTGGTACATGAGATTTAAAACTTTGCCTTAATTGATAACTCACTATCTGGCTTTATAGGGTTATTAATTTTATCCTTCTACTTACACTAGATATGAATTTTCCTTGAAGGATGAAGGATAAATTCCTTTTTATGGTTATATCTATTTGAATGCATGTAGCTTAAGCATATCTTTTTGTCACTCTGGATGTTAACCTCTTCATGGTATGACTAGAGCTTATGGTGACAGAAAGAGATGTTAGCTATATACAGAATGAATGACAAGCTCACTAGATGCAATAAAGGAGGTTTCCTCCGTTGCAAAGTAAAGGTTTAGTTTAACTGTTAGCATCCGAGATTGGAAATTTACTAAACCTTGAATTTTGAATGACAGTGGAGTTATGAATGGTTGATAATTGTCAAGGTGAAACAACAAAAATAATGTGGATGATTTATTTGTCAATCATAGATAAATTAGTAGCAATGAAGGTTTAATATTGTAAAAACATGACCGATATACTGGAAGATGTGAACTTGATGGAACAATGTACAGTGTCACAAGAATCATAAGGCTTAAAAAAATGAAGGGAAAAAAGGCCCTTGGTTTTGATTCAACTAGATAATGAAATGGATAGGTCTATTAAGGAACATGTGGTTTCAGGGTGCCTGAAGTTCAGCCAAGTTTATTATAGGTCTCATCAAGTGTCTTGAGAGGATCATGCAAGTTGCGTATTAATAGAAAACAAAGCGATTCATTAGAAAAGAATGATGAAATTGACAGCAAGTGTCAAAAACATAGAAGAAGAATATTAAGACTTGTGACTTGTAATTCCTCTCTGATGGTAAAGAATGAAGAATGTTGGATCCAACCATGCTAGCAAAAAATAAGCTGAGAGCATATGAAGAAAGTTCCAGGTCCTAATAACTTCTCAATTCTATGCATATGTACATATAAGTGCACTGAACTTTGCACATAATTACATGCATAGTTGTATGCTTGTACTCTTAACGACATGCTGGTGAACATTCAAAATAGAAACAGAGAACAGGGATCTTGATTCTTATTGGATTAAATTTGGGAAAAGTTGGTATGCTAAAATCTCAATTAACCAATACACCTCAAACGGCAGTCACTTAATAAGATAAGCAGAACCAGAGGTAGGGCCACATGTTATAAGTTCCAATTTCTCTCTATGTGGCACAATAGTGTATGGAGGACCATTTTGGGAATTTACTTCTGGCCATGCCACTATTTCATCCGAGATTCCATCTTCCTCAACAGTTTGGTGAGAAAGAGTGACTAGATAGACTATTCTACTATTTGCCACTTGGGCTTGAAAAGGGAAAGGTAAGAAAGAAACTTCAAGTTTATCATCTTTCCTGTTGTGACACCACCCACTAGTTTGGCCGTGAAGGCTACTCTTCACATCTTTCTACTCCACATATGAAAAAGTACCCCCAGCACTAGCAAGCACATGCCTTGCTTCTTCTTTGGTTCCTCTCTTTAAAGAGAGATTTTCGAAATGGAAATTTTAGAATTTGATAGCATGAGAACATAAGAACTAGTTTCCAGATACTAGTATAGGATCTTGTACCAGTTTTTGTTGGAATGGTAATTTATCAGGTATCAATCATGGTATGAGACTCTTTCGTACACCAATAGAGTGTGTACCACTGCTATTGTTTGTAGCTGTCCTATTCCAGTGGTACTTGAAACATTTCATGGGAGCATGCATTGGTGTTAAGGAAATATGTTATTTCTTCTATTATATAACAAACTTCATTAAATGCGCATTGAAAGATGCTCCCAAATCTAACAAAGATTATCACTTCTTTCTTTCTCTTTTTTTGGCTGACTTAAAGAAAGATAACAAGAGCAAGCTTTTAAATCCTACAGGATGGGCTGTCCTGATTTCTTTTATAGAACGGAACATGCCGCTATCGTGGTTCATCCTAATACTTTAGACATTGTATATCTCAAGACATGCCAATTGGAATATTGAGATGAAAGTAGGATGGTCCTGTTCCAATACTCAGGATGGTAGGCAATTTCAGCGTGCATCCCATAGGATGTCTGGTCAGGACTTGAAAACATAAACGGGAGAAGTATGTTAACCAAAAATTGGGAGCATAATTATCAAGCTGCTATAATAACAAAGAATATATAGTGAATGAAAGCCATCTATGATTCCTCTTATGTGCAACATGGGTAATCTCACCCATCCATGATTCTTTCCTCCACACTCATCATATTCATCTATTCTTCCATCCATGATTCTTTCCTCCACACTCATCATATTCATCTATTCTTCCATCCATGATTCTTTCCTCTACACTCCTCATAGGATTTATCCATTCTTTAGGGTAGGCTTGTATTTTTAAGCTCATCCATGATTCTTTCCTCTACACTAGTGTTATGATTACCAGGACCACAATGCTTCTACCATCGCTACCCCATCACCACCCATTATTATACCTTCACCGCCATCACCATACATTCAACATACCACTCTCCATCACTACCTACTACCATACCACCCACCACCACTGTCACGACCATACACCCACCACCACCACTGCCGCCACCACCTACTAACCTCATTGTTACTATGCCTCCACCACCATCATCATGCCTCACCCACCACCCTTGACCATTGTCGCCGCCGCCGCCATACCTCCACCAGCCGCCTCCACCACCTCCATCACCCACTAGTACTAGTGTCACCATACCTGCACCCCCTACTACCACTGCTATTCCCCTATACCACCCACCATCATACCTCCAACACTAACCACCTTGCATAGCCTATGTTTTTAAAAAATTTTAAATTGAAAAATGATTTTTCTTCTTAGAGGAATGAACATGTTTTACAGATTTGCTATGGAGAGAATTGGAAATAGAGATGAAAACTAGAGATAGAAAATGAAGAATTGTTTCCTGCAATTAAACAAGCCCTAAGCTCCTCTCATGGGTGATTTTTCTTAGATTGATTGAGATCCAATGATGGTTTTGATTAGGGATTTTCTGGGATTAGAGACCATGGAGAAGAATCAATGTTTATCTGAAGAGTGTTGGAATCCTAGGAGGGCACCATAAAATGGAGGGCATAGCTAGGGGAAAGCGGAAAGTGAACAAGGAGTTGATATGAGCTCTCGAACATCTGTAAAATGCTATGGTGGTGGCGGCTTTAGGAAGGGTAAGGAAAAAAGAGAATTAATCATGAGAGTCTGAATGGAATTGATTTTGTGGCTTAAAGAAATATTTTTCAAAACAAAGGAACTAAGCATTCTTCATTTTCACTTCTTCCATAAGTTTTGAAAGACACTTTTCGAAATAAGGGAACCAAACATCTTCCTTGCATTGAATTTTATGTTTTCACTTTAAAAGTAATAACATGAAAAAAGTAATATCAAATAAGGCCTTGACATCTGCATGACCACTTTACAAAAATGTATAAAGGTTCATCATAGTTCAACAAACCAAAATATCCAAAATGTTCCATGAAATCATAGAGGTCAGGTAAGCTCGGTGTGCAACCTCTGCCCACATCCTCCTGTGCTTCAGGCTCTAAAAAGAGATAAAAGAAGATTGAATTGAAGGCTCAATAAATAACCATAGCTAGAGGCATCCAGCAAGTATGATATAAATAATCAAACTATTTCAACACACGTAGAATTCTGTAATCAGTATTCCATATACAAATATTGCCAAATAAGAATTTCCTAATCAAGTTTGTACATGTAATTCAGAAAAAATGAATTCATATGCAACTACATATACATTTATTTCCAGTACAAAAAGAAACTATTATCAAAACTAATGTTTCATACATAATTTCAAAGGACAGCTTATATCCACTTCAAAAATTGTTATAACATTTATACAATTATTATTAATGATTAATAAATTGTTTTATATGCATTCTAATAAATAACTTATGAACTAATTTTTAAAACTATTATTTAATAATTCATTAATCTATTCAGAGACTTATAATCCCTGTGACAGGTCTCACTGTATACTATTGCACGTTTAGTCATTACAGATAGTCCACTGTACTGCATGTAACCTGTGCGGTGGATGCCCATTGTACCATATATAACCCCTATGGTATAGGTCCAATATACTGCATTTCACTCGAGTAATATAGATCTATTGTACCACATTTATTCCTTGTAGCATAGATCCACAGTAATCATGTTCAGAAATGATCAAGTACCGACGTATAATCCCCCATTGATAAGGTTTAGTATGTGTGGCTTTACGGAGAGTTTATGGTACATACAAGTCCAATAGATTTACTATTATTTTCTCTTTTTTTAATTTATGAACATTTTATTTTACTTCTTTTGTTTATAATATATTCATTGCATGGGCTTTTGCTTGTGTCTGTCCTGTGCGTTAGGACAGTACAAGATGATCTGCTGAATGTCAAAGACCATTGCAGATGATTTAAATATAGCAAATATCTTCCCATTGCTTATCATTTATTTCCATAATTGGTAGTGTGTTTTGTTCTTAATTATAGTGCTATAGAAAAATTTTCTTACAAGGTACAGTTTTTAACATGTTTCTTTTGAAATGTTTGCTGGCAGCATTGGAGCTTCTCTTATAACCTTTTGTATTTCTCCCTTGAATCCTAGCAGGTACAATTTTTATGGAGAAATGTGGTGCATCTAGACTTGAATCTGCAGGAGATTGTTTTGCTATGGCAAAATGTTGGTCTCTTGCTGCTAAGACATATTCCAGAGCCAAATGTTTCTCAAAGTGTTTGACTATGTGCACCAGAGGGGCGCTTTTTGATTTTGGACTGAATTTTATAGAACAGTGGAGGAAGGATTCATATTCTGATGAGCTAATGCTTGAAGAATGCAATGCAGCAAAAATCTCATTTTTGAAGAGCTGTGCAGTGCACTATTATGAGCTAGGAGACATTAAACATATGATGGTGTTTGTTAAGGCTTTTGATTCTATGGACCAGATCCGGGATTTTTTGAAGTCCAAGAATCTTCTTGATGAGCTACTGATGGTGGAGGTTGAGTCAGGGAACTATCTTGAGGCGATAAGCATTTCAAGAATGAAGGGAGATATCTTATTTGAGGCTGACATGTTTGAAAAAGTTGGTGATTTTGAAAAGGCTACAGAGTTAATTATCCTCCATGTTCTTAGTCAATCCCTCTGGACTCCTGGAAGCGAAGGCTGGCCAATTAAGCATTTTGAAAAGAAAGATGAACTTTTGGATAAAGCAAAGACTCTTGCTAAGCGGGTGTCATGTTCCTTCTACGAATCTACTTGCATAGAAGTGGAATTATTATCTGATAGGTCGATCAGTCTGTTTGACTCGGTCAAATACTTGAATCATTTTCGTGAACTTCAAAATGTACGTTTGGAAATTCTTATTGCACGTAAAATTCTGGATATCCATCTTCAGACTGAACCCTCCAAGTTTTTTTTGGAATCAGAGTTTGTTTTGGACAAGGAAAAGCATGTTAATGAAATGATGAATCAGAATCAGTGTTCCACTGCAACAATGGTATACTTCTGGAACTTTTGGAAGAAGAAGATATTAGATGTATTGTCCTACCTTTGTTTCCTTGACCATCCTGGTAAAAACGACTTACTGATGTATAAAAACTTTTGTCTCATGTATTTTGGAGTTAGAGAAGAGGAGAACTCCTTTATCGTACTGGATCCTGAAGCAAACTGGTTGAAAGATATTGGTGGTGGTTTTCTGAAGAGGAGTCATAAGAGGAGTCATAACTTGATTCGGTTGAGTTTCAATCAATTTGCTACATCTGCTCAAAATTTTTGGACTTCAGAACTTTCTCATGTTGGAACAAGAGTACTGGTTGGACTTCAATCTGTACATAATTTGTATTTCAAGAAAGATTGCCCACTACTCTTGAAAGGAAATGTTGTCCTTCTTATCTTTGAAGTTGCAAAATTTCTCAGCGAAACAAAATTACTTAATATAAAACATTGTTCAGGAAAGATCGAAAAATCCCTTGCTTTGTCCAAAAGGTCTATATTTGATCTAGTTTTTCCACTTGATTGGACAAGGGCAATGACAGAGGACATGATTACATTGCGTGAGAGTGGTCCTGCAAGGCAGATCCTTGCAGAAGTCCTTGATGAAAATCTCAGCCATAAGTATGGCAAGGTAACACATGGAGAAATAGGGAGACTTGTGATGATTCTCTTTGTTACTGGACAGTTGACTAATGAATTGTTTCAGAAGATCAGCCCTTTTTTGGATCATATGCAACCATGGAGAGATTTTATTAGTGCACTGAAAACTTTTACAGATTGTGGCTCTGGGCATGCTGCATTTGTCTGTGAATTTAGGAAAGCTTTGGAAAGTACTTTGGAGACAAACTGGAGAAGGGAGGTTGATTACATTTCTCCTCACTGTTTCATGTATCTCATTGAGTGTCTAGCATTTATGGCATCATCTTGCCTGGGAAATCCAAGCTTTTATACTACCAAGTCAACTCTCTTTGAAATGCTCAGCTACCATGGTTACAAGGAATACATGGGTGCATGCTTTGTTGTTCCTAATGTAGAGGCCCGTAATTCTATTGTCAAGCTGCTTCATTATATTTCGAGCATGGTTCAAAGGCTTCTAAAAAGCAAGCGTGATATAAAGGAATGGATAAGAAAGTCTTGCAACCCTGATTGGCCATGTGGTTCTCTGGTGTTGCGATTAGTCATTGTCCTATCTCTGGTCCATTTGAATATTGGATCAACTATGTCTGTGGTTGGGAAACTACTTTCATGGAAAGATATCTATCCAGATTTACCTGTAGTGTTCAGTCAGAAGTTTTACAGTGCAATATCATCTCCAATTGGAGATAGGCTTCATTTTGTTAGGAATTTCTCAGAGGCATTGGGAATGATTGGAAATCCTTTTGTTGTCTGCTGCCAAGATGGATCAAAATTCTTGGATCTAAATGCTGTTGTGGTGAACTCTGAAAACCTAAGAATCCGGGATGATGTTCTTCCACTGCTGTTTCCAAAAGTCGCACAAAAGTTGGAGGGTAAAGATTCTATTCTGAAAACAATTGATGGGAATTTAGGTGAAGCCAATCTTAGTATTTGCTGTGAAAATCAGGAGGGTAATTCAAAATGTCTACCCACTATTTCAGTTGATCAAGTGACAAAAAAACAATGGACTGAAATTGAAAATGGGAATGATAGCAGCAGTCTACGGCAAAAATATGATCATTTCTGGGAGACACTCTTGGCACTCCAGTCAGAAAAGAAAGGACATGCTGGAGATGCTAGCAGCACTGGTTTTGATGCCGACAGACTCAGGGTATGTTAGTAGGCACACCTCAGTCCCAAAAATTCACCCTCTCGCATATTTTTGCATTCCTTTGTACATGATTCCTTTTTTATGTATATTGACCATTTTAACCTACTGCATTAAGGTGTGAAATTTATGAATTGCTAATGTGTAAGAATGGAACAGCTGATTGCTGCTTTTGCTGTTTTAGTTGGAAGTAGAAGCAGCTGGACATATAATAGATTATGCCACAACAAGGCTGAAGCATAAAGGTCTATCAGATGATGAGAAGCTGTTTGAAAACATGCGTCATGAGTTAGAACTGTTATCACAGTTTCTAGACCATTCCAGGTTAGTGGTCTTCAAGCTGGATATGATGTCAAGGTCACCTGATAATTAGCTAATATGTTGTTCAATTTTTGGCATAGAGATATCACCCTTTTCCTGCTTAATCTGCTGTGGAATTTTTTTCCTTGTACATGGTCTTGCTTCCCTCTAATTCTGATAAGTTCTTATTATTGGCACTTTCATTAGGCACAAACTCATTAACAAACTCCTTAATTTAAATTTTACCATCTTTCACACTTAGAAGAGCATTGTTATAGAGTATCTGCTTCTTTGCTGAATGCTCTCACCTCAGCTTATCTCTCTCCACTATTTGTTGAAATGCATCTGCATTGTTTTGGAATCTTGAGATTGCAATCATTCATTATTTTCCTTGTGTGAGTTACACATTCATAGTGCTAGTGCTGCAAATGGAAAATCTTGTTCTTTAATGCATGAAAAATTCCTAAGGTTTCTGTTTTGTTAAGAACAGCATCCGTTTTGGTGGAGAACAGAACTTGTATGCAGTCGTGATCTGCACTGTGCTCTGGGTGAGGAGTTATGGTGTGGTCAACAACATGGTATCCATGCCACCTGAGTTCTTTTTTACTGATATCAATTCATGTTATTGCCCAATTAGTGTCAGTAAAGGGAAGCAAGATTTTTGATGCAATTTAAACTAGCTCATGAGATATGAAATTCATGATGTTAAATGGGATCTTTGTTTAGATTCTGATCATTCATAGACACATGGATCTGTCATGTTGTGCATCGCCGGTGATTTCTTTTAACAAATTAAAACTGGTTCTATAGTGTGAGCTTTCTTTTGTGACCTCAATCTGATGTCTTCCTTTATTTTCTTATCTTCTTACATATTATTTTTTCTACGTTTGCTAAAACTCTTTACATAATTTGAGGAATCTGACATCTTGTTTGGTGACTGGCGGCAGCCCATCTCAGTTTTCATGTATAACAATTTTCAAATTTTTCTATGTTTGGTTGTTTCAGTAGTCCAGAGGACATGGAGAGCTTGTCTACGACCATTGAAGAATTCTGTGCAAAGTTGCAGGAACTGAGGCCAAGGTTAGAGCCTTTCATGGACTTGCTTATTCCACTGAAGGACCAAGGCAAGCAAGAGGAGCCACATAGTGCTCAAAGATTTCCTGAGGAAATTCCCTGCACCGATCAGAGTGGGACTGTGGCTGCTGCTGATTCTGGTAACCCCCATCTCATCAATGCAGCGAACATTGAAGAGATGAAGAGTAAAGCCACCAACCAAAACATAAGTGAGACAATAAGTGAAGCTGGTCGCGGTGTTCACAAGAGTAAGAAAACCAGCAAGTCTAAGAAGTGGAAGGGCAAGGGAAAGGGCAAAAGAAAAAAATAGAGTTATTTTTTAATGAGTCGCGTGAGCACGGCGAAGACAAGAAAGCTAAATTTTGTCATAAGGTGGAAGCCTGTACTGAGCATTTGGTTTTATAGATTTTTATGGTGATTAAAGTTATTTAAATGCCATTAAATAATTTCGTTTGGCACTGCTTCGGTTGAGCTGAGGGTCTATAAACAGTCGTGTATAGTAGTAGGATTCGATCATGGAGGAGCAGATCCCACATGACTTTTGGTATATATTCTCAGATATGACCCAATACCCATTTCATGCATCTTTAACCATGAGTTTTTCTCCATAGCTTGGGATTACTGTTCTGATAGATCAGAGCCCAGTTTTTAAGATTATATATATATATATATATATATAGGGGAATGATCCTGTAGCTTTATTAAGAATAATATTTACAAGAATAGAAGGATTTACAAGGGAGTAAACTTGGAGTAGATAACAAATTTTAGGTTGTATTTGATTCCCAAAATGCTATCTCTAGATAAGTGTACGGGATAAAGTTTATCTAGAGGATAGCTAAGGGAATAACCATCTTTTTTAAATAACAATTTTGCCTTCAAAAGATAGCTTCAGCTATTCGTGGGTTCCCTTATCCTCTTTGGTTAACCTTTTTCAGACTTATTCTTTGTAGTTAAAGCTTTTGGAAATAAGGGGATCCCTTATCCCCTATTTCAAACACAGCCTTAGGTAGTGCTTGATTCCTAAAATGTTATCCTTGGATAAGTGTATAAGATAGAGTTTATTCAGGGATAGCTGAGGGAATAACCATCTTTTTTAAATAATAATTTTGCTCTCAAGGGATAGCTCCAGTTATTTCTGGATTTCTTAGGGAATAAGTTCAGGGGATAACCCTAATCTTTTTCAGACTTATCCTTTGTAGTTATAGCTTTTGGGAATAAGGATGGATATCCCCTCTTATCCCCTATTTCAAACATAGCCTTAAAGTCTCGTTAGCCTCACAAGCCTTCCCTTCCAATCATTCCAAGGTATATAGGATTCCATGAGAATGGAGATAGCTTGAGCAGAAGAAATCTTAAGAGTAAAAGATTTTTAAGTTCCTCCCCTTCCAATTATGCTACCAAAAAGAAAAGGATAAACTGATTTCAAGTTAATCATTAAGATGATGATATGAATCTCCTCCTTTATAACTGCTTCATATGCTGAAGATTTTTAAGCAAAAAAAAGATATGAACTCAATCGACAAAAAGAGACTAAAGACTTTAAGTTAAACAACAGAAGAGTGGAAAGTAAGACAGTAAAAGGCGAGGTATCGTCTTAGATGTAATTCCACACATCGGGCTTCCCACACAAACTAGCCATGTTTTCTTAACGAGTCTTTTCCTTGTCAGAGTCGATCATGGAGAGAGGCCATGACATATCGCTCTAATTAAGAAATTTATAGAAGTTAATAGAGTAGATTCATGCTTTGAATGCCTTCAAACCAGAAAGTCTTTTTCCTTCAAGGTCTCAAAAGCATTTAGGAATTCTTTAAAGTATGAACATTAGGATTGTTGGGCTATCAATAAAGGTTTGAAAGATTAATGTCCCATCTCTAAAGCCTTCAATTTCAAAAGGTGGACATTATAGCATTAACTTTGATACAAGCCTCAAATAGGTTTGAAATAGGAAATAAAGAGGAATATCATTATATATATTTTTAAAAAACCATGAAATCATAAATTAAACTGAGGGTTTCATCATATATGTTTTCTATGAAAAATGAAATCATTTTACTGACAATTTCTCCCAATCATCGCTTTTATAATTAATGATTTCTCTCTATCATACCATGCAACACAAGCCTGCCTACATTAATGCAAGTATGGCGATAAACCATCCTTCATTCATAAATAGTTTAAAAGCTACCCTACTTTAAGCAATAGTTATTAAAAAATATTATTAATATTAAAAATCCTATACGACATCACTTGCCTTCATGCACCATGCCACATAAGCATAATTTGCCAAACATAAATAGATTACTACAAAGAATGTTTGTAATTTATTTTTTTATAATTCAGAGATCAAAATGATGCTGAGAAAAGGCTTAGATGAGTTGAGTTGAGAGACCAAAATGACGTGGATTCTAAAAAATATAATTTATTCAAAAATAAAAAAAAATAAAAATAAAAATTATACATTTTTTTATTTTGTATAATTTTTAATTATTTATAAAATATATTCGATTATAATTACATGTAGCTAGGCCCCCAATCCAACCTCTCCCTTTGTTTCTTTGACGATTCAATCCAACTAGATGGCAGCGCTCTTTCGTCCAGCGTTAATGATCGTTTTGAGAAAAAGTGGACTGCCATTCCTCTCTCTTTATCTCTCTCTCTCTAGTTTCCTCTCTGAAAAGTGGACTCTTTGGAACTCTAGAGAATCCATCTCGTTTCTCTTTATATAGTTTCCATACATTCTTCTTCCTTTCTTCCCCACCAAAAGGATCGATCTCATTTCTCTTCTTTTGGAACTTCTTCCCCACCGGCCTCCCCGCTCTGCCACTTCTTCTTTGCTGGTGCCGAATTCAGAGCGTCTCGACCCAAACCTTTCCTCACGGAAAGGTATGTGTTGCTGCCAAATCACGTTCTTCGAACGTTAGGATAACGGAGAACCTCCTCAACGAGTTCTTGCAAGAAAGTTCTTGGGGATCGGTTTCATCGGTGGAGATCCTTCGATGCTCAATAAGAGATTCGAGAACAGTGAAGAAAGAGCTACTGGAATAATAGCTAGAGAGCTTGAGTTCAGATCCCCCTACCCTAAGCGAGGGGTTTTTATACCTGCTCAGAGGTTCCTCTTACCCCTTCTGGAAGGTTGCTGGGTCGGAGACGCCACCATTGGCAGAGGATAGATGGAAGGACTAGTGGGGCACATGCCACAACCATTTCTGAGATTGTCAGAGGTACCCTAGTATGCCATCCCTCTCCCAGATGCAACATCGTAGATGGTTGATGGGCCTGATCATGTCAGACAGGTACTGCAATAGGTAGTAGCCACGCATGGTCGCAGGAGATTGGTGGGCCATGTGGTAGTGTCAGACATGTACTACAACCAGTAGTGGCCATACAGGGTTGCAAGAGATTGGTGGGCTACATGGTAGTTGCAGGCGTCTGCCGGGTCACGTGGAGTCCTTGGGCATTGAGGCCGAGGTTGGGACGAAGGCTGAGGTCAGGACCGAGGCCGAGGTCGAGGTCAAGACTGAGGCCGAGGAGAACTCGTTACTTAGTCTCACCAGTCCTAACTTTTGTTGAAGACGGCAGGCACCTCCCATTAGCCTATGACTAACGGAGCCTGATCAATCACACCAGATGCCCTCCCTCCCCTCGGATAGTGTGGGTGTGCTTCCTGCCCAGCAGAAGGGGCACATGTCACTCGGTGGCTGATTCCGATACATCATTGATCACTGAGTGGTACACGTGTCCCAAAGGTGATAGCTCTTTAATGCTAGATGCATGGGGTATGGCAATACCATTACCTCGCTTGCTCCCACCGCCTAACCCGAAGGGGATCCTCCTCGGGATGGGATAAACCCTTCAAACTCCGTAAAAAAGTAATCGCCATCATTGGACTGATGTCATCAGTGTCCTTTCGTTGGCTGAGGATCTCATGTATCGCGTGCCAAGTGGTTGCCGAGACGACCCCCCCAATGGAAGGCTTGCGCGTGGCTGGTCCAGTCGGATGGGACATTTTGAAAATAAGGGGTAAAAGAAGGATCGCCTTTAGCCCAGCTCCTCGCACTTCCAAAGTTCCTTCTTTCCCCCTGTGCCTGGGTCTTCTTCAGCTTCCGCCTGAGCCTTCTTCTGCTTCCTCCAGCCCTCGTTGTCCCTCTTCTTCCCAGGTCAGTCTTCCCGACTTTCTTCACTCCCTTCCATGGCTTCCTCACAGACTCGTGGTCCTCCACCCCTCCTTTCGGTGACCATTTCTCCCCTTCACAATTGCGACCTTCTCCAACTCCCTCTGTCCCCTGGTCCTCCTCCGATTCAATCAAAGACCAAGTTCCCCTATGACAGTGGCAGGTCGCCGGGCGGGCCCCCGTCAGGAGTCGTCTGGCCGCCGCTGGTCCTCCTCCAGGGCTAGAGGGGAGTCCCCTGAAGGGTTTACCTCCATCGTAACTGGCCAAGACCTAGTGAACCTTAGGGCCCGGTATAGGATCCTGATTAGTTTCTAATTATTCGTCCCTAGCCCCGATGACAGGGTATCCTCCTCCTGACCCGGGAGGGTTGCCCTGTACGAGGCATTCCTCAAGACGGGCCTTTAGCTGCCTCTTCATCCGTTTGTAGCCAATCTTTTCGATAGGTATGCCCTAGCGCCCGCACAGTTGGTCCCGAATTTTATTCGGACCATCTGTGCATTCCTGGTGCTATGCCACCTCCAAGGCATAGAAGTCAAAGTCTCCCTCTTTCGTGCTTTCTACAACCTCTGCTAGCATTGAATTGGTGGAAGTTCCACCCCAGGTCCAGGTGAGCCCTTAGGCTCAGCCTTCCTTCATCTATCAAAGGATGGAAGACCCGCTTCTTCTTTGCAAACCTCAAGATGAGGCCGAGCTAGGGGAACCCCAAAATGGGTCCGAACAAAACCCAGTTGGTGGTCCCAAGGGACAAGGAGGCATTCCACCAGCTGCTGACCATTGAGATCCCTCGCTGCTATGAGCTCTTGTCAGAGGAGAATCTACGGCTGGCGGGTGCCTTCTCGAGTGGTGGTGAAGGCCCTTCCCTTTTTTCTCTTTTCTTTTTTTTTTACTGACCGACCTCGGATGTGTGCAGATATGAGGCTACCTGATCATGACATGAGGAGGGTGGCGGCCAAGGAGAGGAAGGCCACCGACGATGCCAAGGGGTCGAGGAAGCGGCCTCGATCTACATCCCTAGCTCGATCTTCAACCCAATCCCCAACTCCAGTTCCTTTGACCCCCGGCCCCGAGAGGACCACGAGCTCATCCTGGCCGTCAACCTCACCGCCGACACATCTCCGAAGGAACGGAGGGTCGAGATGACTCCACCAACGGAGCTGACCCCCCAGGCATGGAGATGACTTGCCCAGGGGCCGAACCGACCTTGGTGGAAGGCTCTCCCATTGGAGAGCAGGTGAGGGAGGAGGGCTCAATGGCAGCAGGCCCATCGGTGAGGGAGAGGCCATCGGCATCCGATGCAACACCCACATCCTCGGACCCGATCGGGACCGCCAAGGGAGGTGGGGCCGGTGCTGTGCCTTCCCGACCCTCCCTCATGAACTAGGGCCGCATGGCCAAGCGGCTGATGGCTTGGGTCTACCTGCCTAAGTTCCAAGGGGAGCTCCACCACCAGGGGACTTCTTCCTTCTTCCGCGACATCTTTGTGGCCCAGCTGTGGGTAAGTATTCTCTCTTTTCTTCGTATACATTTCTTGCTTGCCTTCATACTGACAACAGCCTTCTGGTGCAGATGGTAAACTCCATAGCTACCATGAGGGATGTTCTCATCCAGAGTGAGACGGTGCTCTACCAAACTCGGCAGGAGTTGGCCGACACACAGGCCCGTGCCGAGGGGGCACTGGGAGTGGCCTGCACTGAGCGAGCCGAGGAGCTCGAGGAGGCCAAGCTCCAGGCAGTGGCCGAGCTCGAGCACGCTCGGGTAGCCGGCGAGTTGCTGGATGCTACCAGGGCAACGATCAATGCCCGAGACCTACACATCAACTCGTACACCTTCGTGGTGAGGGTAGCCGAGTTGCTGGACATCAGCACAGAGGAGTCTACCCGATTAACTGATGCCAAGGTAGCTGAAAAAGAGGCAGCAGCTCAGGTGGCGGAAGAGAGGGTCGTCGCTGCCGAGAAGAGGGCTGCCGCTGCTGAGGATAGGGCGGTCAACGTGGTGGATGACTTTTGAAGGTCCACGGCCTTCAAGCATGAGCTGGCCGAGGCTTCCGCTGGCGCCTACCAACCCAATTTCCAGGATGGCAAAGAGAAGGTCGGCCGAGTCCTCGGCCTCACCGGCCTCGACGATGTCAAGCCGGATAAGGTGCCAAAAGGGTCGGCTGAGCCACCAAGACAAGCCGATGATGGGTCAGCATCGACTGAGGCCTGAGCATCTTGCAATTTTTCTTTTTTATTTCTTCTTTCTTGTACTAAAGTCCAATTGGAGTCGGCATTTTGTGAACCTTTTGACTAGTAATGAAAAGTAAGAAATTTTATTTAAGTGTCGATCTTTGGATCTTTTTTGGGTACTTAGCTTTGTTAGCTCATTGTTCCTTGTGAGGTTGAGTGAGCTCGGAGTAACGGCTCGGCCTATGGCTGAAGTAGACTTCAAGGCGAGCGTTGGGGCCGGCCAAGAGGCTAGGCTTTGTTCCGGTGCAGGTGTCGATCTCCCGGGGACAAGTTGACTCCGGGCCTTGGTATCAATCTAGGTCAGGCTTTTGTGCCGAGCTGGCCTTGGGCTTCAAGTGCCGACCGGGGTCGGGCTTTGGTGTCGAACTGGCCTCGGGCTTTAAGTACCGATCGGGGTCGGGCTTTGGTGCCAAGCTGGCTTCAGGCTTTAAGTGCCAACCGGGGTCGGGCTTTGGTGTCGAGCTGGCTTCGAGCTTTAAGTGCCGATCGAGGTCGGGCTTTGGTGCCGAGCTGGCCTCGGGCTTTAAGTGCCGACCGGGGTTGGGCTTTGGTGCCGAGCAGGCCTCGGGCTTTAAGTGCCAACCGGGGTCGAGCTTTGGTGCTGAGCTGGCCTCGGGCTTTAAGTGCCGATCGGGGTCGGACTTTGGTGTCAGCTGGCCTCGGACTTTAAGTACCGATCAGGGTCGAGCTTTGGTGTTGAGCTGGCCTTGGTCTTTAAGTGTCGATCGGGGTTGGGCTTTTGTGCCGAGTTGGCCTCGGGCTTTAAGTGCCGAGCTGGCCTCGGGCTTTAAGTGCCAACTGGGGTTGGGTTTTGGCTGAAAGGATGAGATACTTGAACACATCTTTGTTAATCGAAGGGGGATGAGATATTCAAGGCTATATTTATTTCAATAAGCTAAAAGGATGAGGTACTCAAACCTAGGATTAGTTGGTTGCATACATCATTGATAGTATCGGCGAAGGTTGTCCAAATTCTAAGTGTAGGGGAGCGGAGTTCCATCGAGTCCTTCGATTCGGTACGCTTCGCGATGTAGAGTCTTCGTGATCCGGTAGGGTCCCTCCCAGTTGGGAGACAGCTTGCCTCCTTCTATCAGTTTCGAAACCTTAGCTCGTCTGAGGACCAAGTCCCTCGAGAGGAATACCTTGGAGTGGACACGAGCGTTGTAGTACTTGGCGGCCCTCTGGCGATAAGCTGCCATGTGAGTCATGCCCTATCACATACCTCCTCGACGAGATCAAGGTTGGCTCGCAGTCAGGTTGGGTTGTCCTCCTTGTCATACGACTCCACCCGAGGACTTGGGATTCCAACCTCCACGGGGATGATGGCCTCAAAGCCGAACACGAGGCAAAAGGGGGTCTCCCCAATGGGAGTGCGGGGTGTCGTGTGATAGGCCCATAGCACGTTGGGGAGCTCTTCCACCCATCTTCCCTTGAAGTCATCCAGCAGTGATCTAAGCCCCTGAAGGATGGTGCGGCTTGTTACCTCGGCCGCTGCATTTGTTTGTGGATGGCCGACCGAAGTAAACCATTGGCGGATGCCTAGCTCGGCGCAGAATTCTCTGAAGGGGGCGTTGTCAAACTATCATCCATTGTCGGTAATGAGGGTGTGGGGTAACCCAAACCGGTAGATAACGGACTTCCAGAAGAAAAACCTTACCTTGCTCTCAGTGATCTTTGCTAGTGCCTCAGCCCTCACCCACTTGGTGAAGTGGTCGATGGCAACGAGTAGAAATCTTTGCTGGCCGGAAGTCGAGGAGAATGGTCCCAAGATGTCTATTCCCTATTGGGCGAAGGGCCAAGAGGCTGACAAAGAGCTTAGCTGGGAGGTCGGTTGTCGCTGAATGTTGGTGTGTCGCTGATAGCTATCGCACTTTCGATCAGCTCGGCGGCATCCTCCTTCATTGTGGGCCAGTAGTACCCTTGGTGCAGAGGCTTGTACACCAGTGCTCTGCCCCCCAGGTGGCTCTTACAAATGCCCTCGTGGATCTCACGGAGGATGTAGTCAGCGTCCGCAAGGCCAACACATTTAAGAAGTGGATAAGAGAAGGACCTTTGGAATAGTCGCCCGTCTAACATTAGGAACTTGGGGGCTCGCCGCTTCAGCAATTTGGCCTCCATAAGTCCTCGGGGAGAGTGCCATCGGTGAGGTACTGAACATAAGCCTCCATCCATGTAGGATCTTGGTCGATCGGCAGGAGTTCCTCCACAGCGTCGATGCTCGAGGTCTCCAAGTGTTCCACATATGTCCTCTCCAGGGCCCCGTCGACCGAGGTGGCTAGACGGGATAGTGCATTGGCTCTAGCATTCTCACCCCTAGGGATATAGCTGACGCTGAAGCGGATGAAAAGTGAGGCTTATGATCGGACCTTACTCAGATAACGGGTAAGTACTCCCCAGCGATCTGGCCGGAGATGAGTTGGGAATCAGTGAAGGCTCTGAGGTACTCCACTTTGAGCTCTCAAACAAGTCTCATTCCGGCCAGCAGTGCCTCGTACTCAGCTTGATTGTTGGTAGCGGAAAAGAGGAACCAAAGGGCATACTCCACCACCATCCCCTCAGGACTAGCGAGTATGAGGCCCACTCCACTTCCCTGGGAGTTCGATGTACCATCTACATGGAGGATCCATTCCTCCTCCGTCTCCTCGAAAGGGGTGGCCGATGGCGCCACGCCGAGCTCTTTCGGTTGCTCCTTGGCCCAGATGCACTCGATTAGAAAGTCCTCCAAGACTTGGGACTTCATGGCCAATCTTGGTCGGAATGACAGGTCGAATTTCTCCAGCTTGACTACCCACTTTGCCAACCGATCGAAGATGTCAGGACGAGACAGGATCGCCTTCAGTGGTTGGTCTATGAGCACCACGATCGGGTGGGCTTGGAAGTAGGGCCTGAGACATTGAGCGAAGACTATTAATGTGAAAAAAAAAAAATTGGTCTTGGAATACCTGGTCTCCACATAGTGAAGCACTGCTCATGTAGTAGATTGGTCTCTACGCCCCATTGGAGTACATGCGGATAAGGACCAAGCTAATGGCCTCTTGAGAGATGGCAAGGTACAGAAAAAGGTCATCTCCCTCCGTCGGCTTCAATAGCAATGGTAGGGTTGATAGAAACTCCTTCAGCCCTTCGAAAGCCTTTTGGCACTCCTTCGTCCAATCGAAGCTATTCGCCTTCCGCAATGCCCTGAAGAAAGGTAGGCACCGCTCGATCGACTTCGACAGGAATTGACTCAAGGCCGCCACCCTCCTGATCAGGCGCTACACCTCCTTTTTACTGGCCAAAGGCCTCATGTCGAGGATGGTACATATCTTATCTGGGTTTGCCTCGATTCCTTGCTGGGTTACTGATAAACGCACAAATAATCATCATAAAATATTAATTAATAGGTCAAATTATCTTTATTATTTAATATTTAATTATTTATATAATATTTTAGGTAAAGCCCCATCAACTTAAAGAGCTCAATTTTAGGAGTCCAATGATGCAAATGACACTCAAATCGGACTTAAATGAGCTCAGAATTGAATTTACAATGATTTATCTGTTTCTACATGCATCTCAAAGCAAAGTCGGCAAACCAGTTGCCGAGTTCATCGCACATGAATTTCCTTTTTTTCTCCTGATTCTTCTTCTCTTCCGATTCAATCGTTCCCCCCCCCCCACCATCAAGAAATAAATTGGATTGAAAATTCTTAAATTGGAAGTGTGAACTTCAGATGGAAGGGATTTTGATCCCGTCCGCGATCTCTTCGAGATTTCTCCATGTCCGCGTCGTCTCTGCATCCGGGCATCTGATATGGAAACAGGGATCACGTCTTCTTCGTGTCTGGGCCTCTACAAGTCGCAGCAAAGGGAGAGTTTGTGGAGGGAGCCATTAGGAGTTCTGCAAGAGTTCAGAGGAGTCCCCAGAAGCCGTTCGTGGGTTCGTGAGGCATCCGTCCGGAGGTTTTGCAGACGTTCATGGAGGCTTTGTTCCCAGGAGCGTTCATGGCGTGGAAGCTCTGTTCCCAGGAGGAGTTCTTAGGAACCATTTGTGAGTTTGTGAGGCATCTGTTCGTGGGTTCGTGAGGCATCTGCAGAGGCTTTGCTCGAAGAACGTTCATGACTTGGAGGCGTCTGTGAAGGAAGAACAGAGAGCCCGGTTCAGCCTGTCTTCAGCCTGGTTCAGCCCAGCTTTGGTTCGGTTCTGAAAGAATTTGTTGCCTTCTTAATGTCAGAAAATAAAACTCTTTAATTTTAATTTTAATATGCACTCTTGGATGTTATGAAATAAAACTTTTATTCATGATTAATTTTTATTGAATTCTATTTAAGTGGAAATAATTCTTGACTGATCTATTCTTAAAAGGGACAGGTCGTGATCTATGGGTATGGGTCGTGCTCTTATCAAGATAGATCATATCTTAATTATTTTCACTACTAAATATCTATTTATTTAAATTTATAAATTTATTTTAAGATAACCGCTAAAGTCTCTATGGATTCTGATATGACTGATCCCACATCGTCAGAATAAAAGGTAACAGCAGCTAATGAAGATCACCATCTCCCGACCCCGAGACCCCCTCCGGTCTCAGGGTGCACCCGCATCATCCCACCCCCAGGACCCCTTCCGGTCTCGGGGTGGGACCAGCATCATCCCACCCCCGGGACCCCTTCCAGTCTCGGGGTGGGATCATCATCATCTCGACCCCGAGACCCCTTCCGGTCTCGTGGTGGGACCAGCATTATCCCACCCCGGGACCCCTTCCGGTCTCGGGGTGGGATCATCATCTCTAGACCCTGAGACCCCATCCAGTCTTGGGGTGGGATCATCATCTCTCGACCCCGAGACCCCCTCCGGTCTCGAGGTGCACCGGCATCATCCCACCCCCGGGACCCCTTCCGGTCTCGGGGTGGGATCATCATCTCTCGACCCCGAGACCCCCTCCGGTCTCGGGGTGCACCGGCATCATCCCACCCCCGGGACCCCTTCCAGTCTTGGGGTGGGATCATCATCTCTCGACCCCGAGACCCCCTCCAGTCTCGGGGTGCACCAGCATCATCCCACCCCCGGGACCCCTTCCGGTCTTGGGGTGGGATCATCATCATCTCGACCCCGAGAATCCCTCCGGTCTCGGGGTGGGATCATCATCATCCCACCCCCGGGACCCCCTTCCGGTCTCGGGGTGGGATCATCATCTCTCGACCCCGAGACCCCCTTCGGTCTCGGGGTACACCAGCATCATCCCACCCCCGGGACCCCTTCCGGTCTCGGGGTGGGATCATCATCATCTCGACCCCGAGACCCCTCCGGTCTCAAGTGGGATCATCATCATCCCACCCCCAGGACCCCTTCCGGTCTCGGGATGGGATCATCATCTCTCGACCCCGAGACCCCCTCCGGTCTCGGGGTGCACCGGCATCATTCCACCCCCGGAACCCCTTCCGGTCTCGGGGTGGGATCATCATCTCTCGACCCCGAGACCCCCTCCGGTCTCGGGGTGCACCGGCATCATCCCACCCCCGGGACTCCTTCCGGTCTCGGGGTGGGATCATCATCTCTCGACCCCGAGACCCCCTTCGGTCTCGTGGTGCACCGGCATCATCCCACCCCCGGGATCCCTTCCGGTCTCGGGGTGGGATCATCGTCATCTCGACCCCGAGACCCCCTCCGGTCTCGGGGTGCACCAGCATCATCCCACCCCCGAGACCCCTTTCGATCTCGGGGTGGGACTACCATATCTCTACCCCGAGACCCTCCTCCAGTCTCAGGGTACGTGGGTATCATCAGCGATTAGCATGCAGTTCAACCTTCGAACCGAATGACAGCTCCGGGCCATATGGTGCGCCCACGTGATTCTCCGTACGCCCGTGATTGCACCCCGTTACGGAGGGCCATGCCTCATAATGGTGTATGGCGCACTGCATATTCCTGTGCGTGACCATACTCCGTTACGGCGTACGATTCGCTACCACTTGCGACTGTGCGCGGTCATATCAAGCAACGGCGCGCACCGAATACAATCACAGCTGTTAGACACGTGTGATATCATGTTGACAGGTAGCACGGGATGCCTCCGGCATGCACAGCAATGGTACGACGGCGATCTTTCATAATAGTAAGATGGGATATTCGGACAGGTATAAAAGCACGCGCCCGCACTGTAAGTAGGGATCCAAACTCTAGTTTTCTAGCTTTCTTCCTCCTAACAAAACCCTAACTGCCTCAGCTCCTTTCTGCTGAGCGATTTTTGTCTGATCCCAAGTGACTAACTTGAGCATCGGAGGGTCCCTACCGGAACAATCGGTCTCCGGGGACTTTTCTTGCAGGGGTCTGAGGAGAAGGACGTCTGTCTTCCCCGACGTTTGAAGAAGGTAACTTGGCGTCATCAGATTGGCGCGCCAGGTAGAGGAGAAGAAAAAGAGACATCAAACCAGCAGCTTACTTTTCCCTCTCTTCAAGCTCTTGAAGCCATGGTGACGACCCGGACGAAGGGAGTTTCAGCCGGTCGCGCTGGGGGGTAGCGCCGCGGGGCCGGTCCACCCGCGGAGGCCCCCCCGGCTCTCGCAGCCAGTATTTCGGAGCCGTTGCACCCCCGGGGGGCTGGGCCTCCTGCTC
Organism: Calamus simplicifolius; assembly: GCA_900491605.1. NCBI lineage: Eukaryota > Viridiplantae > Streptophyta > Magnoliopsida > Arecales > Arecaceae > Calamus > Calamus simplicifolius. Next base: position 102,606 of record UESW01003027.1, on the reverse strand, counting down.
CTCAGGTCGATGCTCCCGTGCCTGCTCCGCAGTAGCTCCAGGAAGATCGATTCACTGCCCTAGCCACGCAAGTCCAGTCTTTGGCAGCGGCGGTTCAGGGCCTGCAGCACCAGCAGGCGGCCGTGCAGCAGCCGGAGCCGAATCCATCTATCCCGGGGGTGGTGCAGCCCAGCCAGCATTCCTCCCAGCGGAGATCGCCGGTTCTGTGGATCGTCACCATCGATCCCCTGCCAAGCCTCATCACCACGAAGCGTCTAAGAGACATCGGTCTCCTTCCTGCCATGCTAGTGTCTCTCCTAAGCGGCGGCATGGGAAGGAGGCGGAGCGCCCCGCCGGCATCGCCGTCCCCGTTCTTCATCTTTCGAATCTTCGGGGGAGGGTTCCTTTGATGGCCGGATGCCTCGTCGAGCTGAGCATCGACTCGATGAGTATAATCAGAGGCTGGAGGAGCTTAGCCATCGGATCACCCACCTGCCGGAAATAGACTATGACAGCCGGCCTCCCTTGTCTCGCCGCATCATGGAGGAGCCCATCTCCGCCAGGTTTCGCCTTCCCCAGCTAGATCCATACGACGGGACCGCAGACCCCCTGGACCATTTGGAAAGCTACAAGGTACTCATGCAAGTCCAGGGGGCCACTGATTCGCTTATGTGCATTGCCTTTCCGGCCACCCTGAAGAAGGCTGCTAGAGCTTGGTACTTCCGTCTGCCGCCACGAAGCATCGATTCCTTCCGCCAGTTGGAGAGGGCTTTCTTGGCCCATTTTGACGCCTGCCGGAAGATTCCAAGGGTGGCGGACAGTCTCTTTGCCGTCCAGCAGAAGAACGGCGAGTCCCTGCGGGACTATGTCGCTCGGTTTAAAGAAGCAGCTCTGGAGGTCTACAACCTGGAAGACTCGGTGGCTACCTTGGCCTTGAAGCGGGGGCTCCGCTCGTCTCGCTTCGCGTACTCTCTTGACAAGAAGCCGCCGGGCTCTTACTCTGAGCTTCTGATCCGGGCCCAGAAGTACATCCGGGCAGACGAGGCCGACTTTTCCCGGCGCGAGGCTAGTGGGAATGTCCCCAAGAAGCCGGCCCGGCCGAACCTGCAGAAGTTCGCCCCAGGAGACCTGAGCCTCCTCGCCGGCCAGACAACCACCCCTAAGCCCCTGCACCAAGAGACGGACCCTACACCCCATTGCTCGCCCTGATATCTCAGATCCTGCTCGAGATTGAAGGGGAGTCTTATCTGCAGCGCCCTCCTCCCATAAACCCGAAGATCCCCCGAACAAGAACCTCTACTGCCACTACCATCGGGACCATGGCCACGACACCGAACTGCCGTCAGCTGAAGAAGGCTATTGAAGACCTTATCCAGCGGGGCCACCTGGGAAAATTTGTTCAGAGGAACAACCCGGGAGCTCCTGGCCCGTCAGCGCCCCCGCCGCCGGTGATCGACAATGCCCCGACGGAGAAGACGGTAGCGATGATTTCCTGGGGGCAGGAGGCCCGTCGAAGAGGCCAAGAGGGGAGGGGGAGTCGGAGTCTATAATTCCTTTCTTTGAAAAGGACTTAGATGGGGTAGTGAACAAAATGATGATAGCGTCGTCGTGTCTATGACGATCGCTAAGCATCCTGTAAAAAGAATTCTAGTTGACAGTGGGAGTTCCGTAGATGTTTTGAACTACGATGCCTTTGTTCGCATGAACTTGTCACCTGATATGCTCCGACCTGTCGCCACGCCTCTGATGGGATTCACAGGAGATTCTGTAAAAGTTGAGGGGAGGTCACTCTCCCTGTGATGGCTGGTACAGCCCCGTGTCAGAGCACTTTTCATGAAGTTCTTGGTGGTTCGCGTGCCCCTCGCATACAATGCGATCCTCGGAGGCCCGGGCTCAACCTCTTGGATGCTGTTATATCCACTAAGAGGCTCCTCGTGAGGTTCCCCACCAGCAGAGGAGTCGGGGAGATGCGGGAGAGCAGAATCCGCCAACACTTTGCTATCACTTGGCCCCTAGTCCGCAGGGGACGGCACCCGCACCGACACCTGAGACGCTTGACCCCCGAGACCTGGAGAAAAGAGGTGAGCCAGCCGAGCGGCTGCTTACTTTTCCCCTCGGGGAGGACTCCGCGTGAACGGTCCGGATTGGAGCCTTACTCCGGAGGAGGCTCGTGACCGACTCCTCACCTTTCTGCGGGCCAACGCGGATGTCTTCGCATGGTCGGCGTCCGACATGCCGGGATTCTGGAGGAGGTGATCACGCACCAGCTTAACATTCGGCCGGGGTGCCGGCCTATCCGGCAGAAGAAAAGGAGTTTTGCCCCCGACCGACAAAAGGCCGTGGATGAGGAGGTGCGGAAGCTGCTGGCGGCCGGTCACATCCGCGAGGTGCATTACCCGGACTGGCTGGCGAATGTCGTAATGGTTCGCAAGGCCAGCGGGAGTTGGAGGATGTGCGTGGACTTCACCGACCTCAACAAGGCGTGCCCTAAAGACAGCTTCCCGCTGCCCCGAATCGACCAGCTTGTGGACGCCACTCCGGGCATGAAACCCTTAGTTTCATGGATGCGTTCTCGGGGTATAATCAAATCAAGATGGACCCGGCGGATGAAGAAGCAACTTCCTTTATCACAGAGAAGGGGATTTATTGTTACAGGGTGATGCCTTTTGGGTTGAAAAATGCCGGGGCCACTTATCAAAGATTGATGAATAAGGTCTTTGAGGACCAGATAGGGCGCAACATGGAGGTGTATGTGGATGACATGCTGACCAAGAGCATCAGTGCAGAGACCATGTTGCCGACCTCGAGGAGACCTTCAATAACTTGCGCCGGTATCGGATGAGCTTAACCCCCACAAATGCGCCTTTGGAGTGGCAGCAGGCAAGTTCTGGGTTTTATGGTGACCCAGCGAGGGATCGAAGCCAACCCTGACAAGATCAGGGCTATCTTGGAGATGAGGCCCCCAGCCAATAAGAAGGAGGTACAACGCCTAACGGGGAGGGTGGCGGCTTGAGTCGCTTCATGTCAAGATCGGCAGAAAGGTGCCTGCCCTTCTTTAAGGCGCTGCGCAAGGTCAACGGCTTCGAATGGACGAAGGAGTGTCAGGGTGCCTTTGAGGAGTTGAAGCAGTTTCTATCCACTCCCCGCTGTTGTCCAAGCCTAAGAATGGAGAGGAGCTCTTCCTATATCTTGCAGCCTCCCCCGAGGCTGTCAGCTCTGTGCTCGTGCGCATGGATGCCGATGGGGTTCAGAAGCCAATCTATTACACCAGCAAGTACTCCATGACGCCGAGACCAGGTACTCTAGAACCGAGAAGATTATTTTTGCCTTGGTGGTCTCTGCTCAACGCTTCCGACCTTATTTCCAAGCTCATCCCATCGTGGTGCTCACGGACCAGCCTCTTCGAACCATCTTATCTCGCCCCGACACCTCCGGTCGGCTGGCCAAATGGGCCATTAAACTAAGTGAGTTTGATCTGTCCATCCGGCCAAGGTCAGCCATGAAGTCTCAGGTGTTGGCTGATTTCTTGGTCGAGTGTTCCTGGACCGAGAGGGATATGGAGGGGTGCCCGGAGGAGTGTGTGGACCCTCCCTCAACTGAGGAGGCGGAGGACTGGATCTTGCATGTGGATGGAGCGCAAATTCTCAAGGAAGCGGAGCCGGACTCATTCTCGCGAGCCCAGAGGGAGACGCAGTGGAGTATGCTCTCAGATTCCAGTTCCCAGCAACTAATAACCAGGCGGAGTATGAAGCCTTGTTAGCGGGGATGAGGTTAGCTGAGGAGTTAGGCGCTGGGCGTTTGAGGGCCTTCACGGACTCTCAGCTTGTTTCTGGGCAGATCACCGGGGAGTACGAGGCTAGGGACCCAACCATGTCCCGATATTTGAGCAAGGTGCAGTCCCAAGTCTCATTTCTCTTACTTCCGCGTCAGCTATATCCCCAGAGCGGAGAATGCCAGGGCCGATGCATTATCCCGCTTAGCCACTTCGGCCGACGGGACGCTGGGAAGAACATATGTGGAGCATCTACAAGCCCCGAGCATCGAAGTTGCGGATGAAGCATTGCCAGTGGAGCAAGAGCCCTCCTGGATGGATGCCTACATCCGATATTTGACCGACGGCACTCTCCCAGAGAACCCCGCTGAGGCCAGGCTACTCAGGCGGAGGGCCCCGAGATTCTTGATGATGGACGGGAAGCTTTATCGGAGATCCTTCTCATACCCAGTCCTCAGGTGCGTGGGGCCGGCTGAATCAGATTACATCCTCAGGGAGATCCATGAAGGCATCTGTGGGAGTCACCTGGGGGGCAGAGCCCTAGCCTACAAGGCCTTGCGGCAGGGGTACTTCTGGCTGACAATGAAGGAGGATGCGGCGAGCTTGTTAAGAGATGTGATAGCTGTCAGCGTCACGCTAATATCCAGCGACAGCCGACGTCTCACCTAACCCCCTTGGTAGCACCCTGGCCCTTCGCCCAGTGGGGCATGGATATCCTGGGACCATTCCCCCCGGCCTCCGGGCAGCGAAAGTTCCTCTTGGTGGCGGTGGATCACTTCACCAAGTGGGTTGAAGCCGAGGCCCTTGCCAAGATCACCGAAAGCAAAGTGAGATCCTTCTTTTGGAAGTCCATCATATGTCGGTTTGGGCTACCGCACACCCTAGTCACTGATAACGGCCGGCAATTTGACAATGCGCCCTTCCGGGAGTTCTGCTCCGAGCTGGGCATCCATCAGAGGTTCACTTCCGTCGGGCACCCTCAGACCAACGGGGCGGCCGAGGTGACTAATCGGATCATTCTCCAGGGGCTGAGATCTCGGCTAGATGACTGCAAGGGGCGATGGGTGGAGGAGCTCCCCAACGTGCTATGGGCCTACCACACAACGCCGCGAGCCCCCACCGGCGAGACGCCATTCAGCTTAGTCTTTGGATCGAAGCCGTTATCCCGGTGGAGGTTGGCTCACCGAGCCCTCGGGTGGAATCATACAGCGAGGAAGGTAACCCAGACCAGCTGCGAGCCAACCTCGACCTGGTGGAGGAAGTACGAGACCGAGCGCGACTTCGGATGGCGGTCTACCGGCAACGGGCCGCTAAATATTACAACGCCCGTGTGCGCCCCAGGACGTTCCTGCCAGGAGACCTGGTCCTTCGACGGGCTGAGGTCTCGAAGCCAGCAGAGGGAGGCAAGCTAGCTCCAAATTGGGAAGGACCTTATCGGATCGCCGAGACACTCCGCCACGGAGCTTACAAGATTGAGGAACTCGATGGGAAGCCACTCCCTAGGACATGGAATGCAGATAACCTTCCGGTACTATCAGTAATGTATTCCTCCTCTCATGTCAAGTATCATGCCTGTATTCACTTGGGTTTTCACCCCTCATTCTATATTAACAAGATTCAATTTTAGCTCTGAGATCTTTTCACAAAAAGCCCTGCACCAGCCAGGCATGAAGCCCGACACCCGTCGGCACCTAAAGCCCTGCCAGCCAGGCATGAAGCCCGACCCGTCGGCACCTAAAGCCCTGCACCAGCCAGGCATGAAGCCCGACAACCTAAAGCCCTGGGCCAGCCAGGCATAAAGCCCGACCCCGATCGGCACAAAAAGCCCTGGCAGCCAGGCATAAAGCCGACCCCGGTCGGCACAAAAAGCCCTGGGCCAGCCAGGCATAAAGCCCGACCATGGTCGGCACAAAAGCCCTGGGCCAGCCAGGCATAAAACCCGGTCGGCACAAAAGGCATGTCGGGGCCAGCCAGGCATAAAGCCGACATCGGCACCTAAAGCCCTGCCAGGCATGAAGCCCAACAAAAGCCCTGCACCAGCCAGGCATGAAGCCCGACACCCATCGGCACCAAAGCCCTGGGCCAGCCAGGCATAAAGCCGACCCCGGTCGGCACAAAAACCCTGGGCCAGCCAGGCATAAAGCCCGACCCGGTCGGCACAAAAAGCCCTGGGCAGCATGAAGCCCGACACCGTCAGCACCTAAAGCCCTGCACCAGCCAGGAATGAAGCCCGACACCCGTCGGCACCTAAAGCCCTGCACCAGCCAGGCATGAAGCCCGACACCCTGGCACCTAAAGCCCTGCACCAGCCAGGCATGAAGCCCGACCCATCGGCACCTAAAGCCCTGTACCAGCCAGGCATGAAGCCCGACACCCTCACACCTAAAGCCCTAGGCCAGCCAGCATAAAGCCCAACCCCGGTCGGCATAAAAAGCCCTGGCCAGCCAGGCATAAAGCCCGACCCCGGTCGGCATAAAAAGCCCTGGGCCAGCCAGGCATAAAGCCCGACCCCGGTCGGCATCACAAAAGCCCTGGGCCAGCCAGGCATAAAGCCCGACCCCGGTTGGCACAAAAAAGCCTGCACCAGCAGGCATGAAGCCCGACATCGACACCTAAAGCCCTGCACCAGCCAGGCATGAAGCCCGACCCGGTCGGCACAAAAAGCCCTGCACCAGCCAAGCATGAAGCCCGACCCCGGTCGGCACAAAAGTCCTGGGCCAGCCTGGCATGAAGCCCGACCCCGATTGGCACAAAAAGCCTGGGCTAGCCAGGCATGAAGCCCGACACCCGACGGCACAAAGTCCCGCCGGTCAGATAAAGACCAACCCCCGTAGGCGCCAAAAGCCACATGCCTACTTAGCACAAGGCCCGACATACTCCTGGCAAAGCGTTGCGCCGATGGTCTTGAGGAACCCGCCTACCTAACCTCCAACTACCGGCGTTTCAACTCCAAGAAACCTATCCTCCCTGCCCCAATTTTGGTCCTAAACGGCTAAGGCGGAATAGCTCGAGTTGAGAGTTATCCCCTGGCACTATCGGGACTAATGGGACCATGGTGCCATGTGTTGTCAACCAACGAATTCAGGGTAAGTTACAAATAGACTGCATTTTGAAGAATATTTCTCATTGATTGGAAGGGATTACAAAATGCCGACATCGTCGGACTTGCAAAAAAAAAAAAAAAAAAGTACAAGCTCACGGCTCTGCTGGCGCGGGCTCATCATCGGAGGGGGCCAAATCTGATAAACGTTCTAGCTCAACTTCCAGGGCCTGGGGGATGTTCAAATCCCTGGCCACTTTCTCCTTCCCATGCTGGAACCCTTCGAGGAACACTGCCGCCGAGGCTTCTGCCAAATCATCTGTAAAGCGCTCGGACGCCTTGTACTCTTCTATGATCCCAGCGGCCCTAGCTGCGATGGCAACTTCCCTCTGCGGCCCGAGCCTTCTCCGCAGCGAGGGCTGCCGCTGCAATCCTCTCGGCCTCCCGGGCGCAGCTCGCCTCCTCTCCGGATTGGCTGGCTTCCTCCTTCGCCGCCCGCGCCTCTTCCTCCGCCGCAACCGCTCGACCCTCGGCCTCCTGGAGGGCTAAAGTTAGCTCAGAGATGTGTAGATCTCTGGCCATCACAGCATTCTCGGCCTCCGTCATTTGGTGGAGTGCTGCGCGCACACGGTTGGCGTCGACCTCCGCCCGGTTCTCAGCGGCCTTTATTTCACTTGCCCAGGCACTTCTGGCCAACTCCAGCGCCTCTTCGGCCGCCTCCGCGCGGCGCTGAGCATCCTCAGCCTCCTTCTGCGCCTCCGCAGGAGGGCCTTCCCACCATGAATTGCATCCCTGGCGGCCCTCAGGGAGTGTGCGAGCTGCATGCGTAAGCTCCAGGTTAGCAAAAAGAAAAAGATATGAAGGCAAAGGGCGAAAAGACGCTTACCCTGATGACAGCCGCGTAGGAATCCTGGAAGAATGCGCTCTCCTTTTGGTGGCTAAGGTCCTCCAGGATCTCGGGCACAAAGACCGGGGCAAGGACCCGCTTAGCCCAGCGACCATCGTTTAAGGAGTCTCGGGGTGGCCCGAGCTTGACCCCACTCCGTTCGGCATCTCGGCAGTCCCTGGCTCGGTGCGCGGGCTGTTCCTAGGCGACCTCTCGGGGGGTGGGCTCACGGCACCTGATGGCCCCTCGCCCCAATCCATGGCAGCCTCGGCGGGGTCGGTTCTCCAGGAGCAGGAAGCTCTTCAGCCACTGTGGGCCCCTCCGCGGCTGGCTCCTCAATTGGGACTCTCGCGGTCGCCGCCATCTCTGGCGGAGTGTCGGCCGTGAGATCGACTTTTGGAGCAGCCGGGGGATCTTGCGGTGCCGGTGGTTGGGAGGCCCGAGCCATCGGGCGTTTTGGAGCTGGAGCTCGCTGGCCTCCAGGTGGCCCTTCCCGGGCCCTCTTTTTAGAGGCGGCCCTCAGGAGTTTCGCTGCCGGTATCTTCATAGCTGCGCAATATCAGTCAGTTTAAAAATAAAAAATAAAAGAAGAAAGAGAAGCAAAATTTTTGGCTAAGGGTGGAGATGGCTTACCCCGGTGGGAGATAAGACCCGCCGACTTGAGATTATCCTCCGTCAATAGCAAGGTGTACCGAGGGATCTCGGCGGCCAGCAATTGACCCAACGCCTCCCGATCCCAGGATGAATGGCGTTCGCGTTCCCTCGGAGGTCGGGATCTCCCCACCGGGGCCTAACTTGGTCAATGTTTGCAAAAAAGAATCGGGATTTCCATCCCTTGATTGAAGAGGGAAGAAGAAGTTTGAGGACCCGATTGGGTCGGGGCTGGAATAGCCACCAACCCTTCTGGGCCCGAAGGATGTAGAAGGATCGGAAAAGAGTGATTCGGGGGTGATACCCAGACGATGGCAAGAATGACAAAGGCGCTGACGACGCGGTAGGAGTTTGGGACCAGTTGAGATGGGGTCAAGGAGTAGTAGTCGAGGAGGTTGATGAAAAAGGACGGAAAAGGTGGACGGAGACCTGCCTTTAGGCAAATCTCATAAAGGGCCACCCGACCGGGTCGGGAGGAGATGACCCTATCATCGGGAGTTGGCAGAAAAAGCTCAACGTCCGGGGAATCTGGTAACGGGCCCGGATTTTTGCCAAATTCCAGATGTGTCATCGTGGAGGCAATCCCCTCCGGGGACCCCTCCACCATCGAGGAGGTGCCGGCCTCCGACCGGCGGCCCCTCGATGGGGCTCCGCCGGCGACCCATCGTCGGGCCAGGGGGACGCGGTCCTCTGAATCAGTGGACCACTCAAGTGAAGGAGAAGGAGAAGGTGCGGTAGGGTACAGTACCTCTCAGAGGGAGGACGGTTCTCTGAACCGTCCTCCGAGGTCCAAGATGGCGAGCTCATGAACAAAGGAAGGGATAGAGAAGTCTGGAATGGGTAAAGAACTGACCTGGAAGAAGAAAACCAAGCACAGCTCTCAGGTTGCAGGGGAGATCAGAGCACAGGCACAAAGGAAGACGATGACAACGGAAGCGATATGGCCAGATTCAATCCCTCGTTTGGGTTTATTGGGTTTTCAAATCGTCCCGCCTCGTCTCGTCAGCCACATGGCCCCCTACCATAGGCTGGCTCGCCTCGAGGGATGCCCAGCGCGTGGTGTGGCACGCCTCCGGCCAATGATGGGACCCTGCTGACTTCACCGTTATGAGAGGTAATGATGATACAGCTTTTCGCGCAGACTACGAAGGGCCAGTTTTCTCTCGAGGTCGATCATGGCGGGCATAGTGTACGGAGGTGGCCGCCTTCTCACATTCCCCAGGCCGTCCGCATAAGAGATGTGGACGGGGATCAGCCATGTGGAGAACACCCCTTGTGCCTCAATGGTGGGACCCGCTTTGCCTCAGGGGTGAGGGGGCATCTGATATGACTGATCCCGCATCGTTAAATAAAAGGTAACAGCAGCTAACGGAGATCACCATCTCCCAACCCCGACCCCTCCGGTCTCGGGGTGCCCCGCATCATCCCCCCCGGGACCCCTTCCGGTCTCGGGGTGGGACCAGCATCATCCCACCCCCGGGACCCCTTCCGGTCTCGAGGTGGGATCATCAACTCTCGACCCCGAGACCCCCTCCGGTCTTGGGGTGCACCATCATCCCACCCCCGGGACCCCTTCCAGTCTCGGGGTGGGATCATCATCTCTCGACCCCGAGACCCCCTCTGGTCTTGGGGTGCACCGGCATCATCCCACCCCCGGGTCCCCTTCCGGTCTCGGGGTGGGATCATCATCATCTCGACCCCGAGACCCCCTCCGGTCTCGGGTTGGGATCATCATCATCCCACCCCGAGGACCCCTTCCGGTCTCGGGGTGGGATCATCACCATCTCGACCCCGAGACCCCCTCCGTCTCGGGGTGCACCAGCATCATCCCACCCCGAGACCCCTTTCGGTCTCGGGGTGGGACTACCATATCTCTACCCCGAGACCCTCCTCCAGTCTCGGGGTACGTGGTATCATCAGCGATTAGCATGCACTTCAACCTTCGAACCGAATGATAGCTCCGGGCCACATGGCGCGCCCACGTGATTCTCCGTACGCCCGTGATTGTACCCCGTTACGGAGGGCCATGCCACATAACGGCGTATGGCGCACTACATATTCCTGTGCATGACCATGCTCCATTACGGCGTACGATTCGCTACCACTTGTGATGCGCGGTCATATCAAGCAACGGCGCGCACCGAATACAATCGCAGCTGTTAGACACGTGTGATATCTGTTGACAGGTAGCGCGGGATGCCTCTGGCACGCACAGCGATGGTACGACGGCGATCTTCTGGAACAGTAAGATGGGATATTCGGATAGGTATAAAAGCATGCGCCCGCACTGTAAGTAGGGATCCGAACTCTGGTTTTCTAGCTTTCTTCCTCCTAGCAAAACCCTAACTGCCTCAGCTCCTTTCCACTGAGCGGTTCTTGTCTGATCCCAGTGACTGACTTGAGCGTCGGAGGGTCCCTACCGGAACAACGGTCTCCGGGGACTTTTCTTGCAGGGGTCCGAGGAGAAGGACGTCTGTCTTCCTCGACGTTTGAAGAAGGTGACTTGGCATCATTAAATTCGATTACTTACTCTCGCTATTTTATAGTGAAATTAAGGTGTTTTAATCGTTGCGCTACGACACGCATCAGATTTTTGGCGCCGTTGCCGGGGACTTAAGTGTGTTATTTTAAAAAAAAAAAATAAAAAAATAATTAATTTTTCTTAAATTCTTAATTTTTGAATAGTTATTATCTCTTTATTTTATTTCCTTAATTGTTAGAATTTCATATTTTCTTTTAACATAAAAAAAATTATTACTTTCCTTCTTGATCCACTTTTAACCTAATCAAATTTTCTTTTAATTAACTTACTTTTGAAAGAAAACCCTAAGACACCTTCCATAAAATATAATTAAAAATAAAATATATAAATAAAATAATTATTTTATTTCTATGCTTAGATTGACTTAGGTAAATTTATTTTCTGCAAAACTCAAAATTCTTCCATTGACATCTCATAATTTATTAGGAAATTAGAAACCTAATCACAAAAATTAAAAAAAAAGTAATTAGATTAATTTTGTTTGATAATTTCAAGAGTTGGACATCTGTTTGTTGCATAGCATTTTCATAATTAACTTTAAGGGCACAAACCCCTAATCAAGATAAGGTGGGGATTTCATCACCCTTCCTTGGCCCACAAACCACATCCTTCATTCTGCATTAACCCAAACCTTTAACTCTAAAATTAATTAGACATCAGCCCCTAAGGAACTCGAGCTCAATAGGACAAGGCACCCAAAAGAGTTGGACCGGGTCGAGATTGACTGCTTAACTGGTGTCTAGAAAAGGAAAGGAAAGTGGTTACTTAATTGGTTCCGTTCGCTTACCTAGTAGGCAACGGGGGGACCCCCACTAACCTTATCCTCAACTGGCTAGTTGATCAGCTAATTTTTGACTTGGAGGGCTCCAAGGCGGTCTTGGAAGTTAGGAGCTGTCTAGATCTAGGGTAAACCTAGAATAGAGAGTCTAATCTTTGCTAACTTGATTGCTAAGAATTATTAAACCCTAATTAAATTATTCATTGCTCTTAGTTCTAGGAATCTTTTAGGATATTTTTTTAGAATCTCCTTCTTTTTCTTTATTATAATAAATAAAAAATAAATTATTGTTTGCTTTAGAGTCATTGGTAGGGTGTATGCTTGGTCGCCGATCGTTGCAACCCAACCTTATACCCTTAGATCCTGAGATAGAAAGAACTATTAGAGCAAACAGACTCAGAATTATGGATCCTAATAACGAAAATAATCAACCACGACAGTTGAAAGAGTATTTCACTCCTTCAAGGTATACCTACTCTCCCTGCATTCAAGTGCCTCCAGTAGAGGCTGCCCAATATGAAATTAAGTCAAGTGTAATCCAAATGTTACCATCTTTCTATGGACTTACAAATGAGGATCCCTACAAACACTTAGATGAATTCTTAGAAATTTGCTCAACTGTCAAGATTCAAAATTTCTCTGATGATGCACTTAGGCTTAAGTTATTCCCTTTTTCCCTAAAAGATAAAGCCAAGTATTGGTTAAATTCATTAGACACTGTTATAATTTCAACTTGGGATCATCTTCAGAGAGAATTTCTTAAGAAATATTTTCCTATAGGAAAAACGAATCAAATTAGAAAAGCCATAACAAGTTTTTCCCAGACAGATGGAGAAATGTTCCATGAGACATGGGAGAGATTCAAAGAACTGATTAGAAAATGTCCACATCATGCTATACCCAAATGGCAACTGGTTCAGTGCTTTTATGATGGATTATCAGAAAAGCATAGGCAAATGGTTGATGCTTCATGTGGTGGGACATTTATGTTAAAAAATGAACATGAGGCTTGGCAACTCTTTGAGACATTGAGTGAGAATTCATTACATCATATGTCAGTTGCTCGTCGAGACCCTCCCGTAGAACCTAAAAGAGGTGGAATATATGAAATAGGTCATTCTACAGATATCTATACTAAGGTAGATGAATTATCCCATAAACTTGACCGGATTCTACAAGTTGGAAACATCTCTTCCCCATCTACTCAATTACATGAGGTCTGCATAATTTGTTCGAGTCCAACCCATTCTATAGGTGAATGTCCAGCTGCATACCAATTTCCTGAACTTGTTCAAGAGCAAGCCCACCAAGCCCAAACCCGATTAGCTCCTAGAACAGGAAATGATCCATTTTCAAATACTTACAATCCTGGCTGGCGAAATCACCCAAATTTTTCTTGGAAACCTCAACCTGTAACCAATTCATCGATCATCTAATTACCAAGAAACCAATTTTAGAAACATGCCATATTCACAATATCCAAACATCCCACAACCTCCACCGAATAATCAGCCTACTTTTGAAGACAAAGTGTTACAAGCATTGAAAGGGCTAGAAATGAATACTCAAATCCTTCACTCCACACACAATCTATTGCAAAACTAGAAACTCAGATAGGTCAATTAGCCACAGCATTCAGTAGAAGGGAGGAGGGTAAGTTACCTAGTCAGCCTATCGATAACCCGAAAGGACAATTCATGGCTGAAGGTTCCAATAGTCCTGACAAATTCCCAGAACATGCTAAATCAGTCATGACTCTCAGAAGTGGAAAAATTGAACCCACCTGAACCAACCCAGAAATTAGAAGTGGCTAAACCAGAAGAGAGAAGAAATGAAAAAGAAAAGGAATTCAATGATCAAGCAATCATACCTAAAGCCCCATTCCCTAGTGCTTTAGAATCTCCTTTGCCTTCAGATAAGAAGAATATAAAAATGAATGAGATGCTTGAGTTATTTAAGCAAGTCCAAATAAACTTACCTCTTCTCGATGCTATCAAGCAAGTTCCAGCTTATGCCAAATTTTTGAAGGATCTATGCACACAAAAACGGAAAGCCAAGACACAAATACCAAAAAAGATACATTTGACTGAGCAAGTCAGCTCAGTTGTTCAGCAAATAACCCCACCCAAACTAAAAGATCCTGGTACCCCGATTATATCATGTGTCATAGGAAACTTCACAATCAAGAAAGCATTATTAGATTTGGGTGCGAGTGTAAACCTTCTCCCAAGTTCAGTATATGAATTATTTGGATTTGGAGAGTTGAAACCCACGACAGTAACACTACAATTGGCAGATAGATCAGTCAAAGAACCTCGTGGAATATTGGAAGATGTATTAGTAAAGGTGGATGAATTCTATTTTCCTGTCGACTTCCTTGTGTTGGATATGGAATCTAGTGGTAATCCTAACCAAATTCCCATCATCCTTGGAAGACCTTTTCTAGCTACTGCTAATGCATGCATAAATTGTAGAACAGGTGTGATGGATGTATCTTTTGGAAACAAGAAGATGAGATTAAATATTTTTAATGCTTCCCAAGGACCACCTGTGTATGATTTAAATGAAGTAAACATGATAGAGGAAGTAGTAGATAAGAAATTCCAAAGTTTGATTGATTCGGATCCTTTACAAACATGTCTTACACATTTTGGAATAGATGACTTTGATATTGATGAGTATACCAAAGAGATAAACATGTTATTAGAACCACCTAAGATCGACACCATCCCGCCTTGGACTATAAAATATGAACCACTTCCAACTAAACCAAGTCCTTTAATACCATCCTTGGAAGAACCACCCCAACTAGAATTGAAACCTCTTCCAGATGACTTAAAATATTCATTCCTTGGACCCAATGATACCCTTCCAGTAATCATTGCATCTACCCTAACCTCTGAGCAAGAAGATAAATTGGTAGATGTACTTAAAGAACATAAAGAGGCAATTGGATGGACAATAGCTGATATTAAGGGAATTGACCCTTCCGTTTGCATGCACCATATTCATAGTGAAATTGAAGCCAAACCACATAGAGACATGCAACGAAGGCTAAATCCAAACATGAGGGATGTTGTTAAGAAAGAAGTAGTAAAATGGCTTGATGCTGGTATTATTTATCCAATTTCAGATAGCCAATGGGTCAGTCCAATCCAAGTAGTACCTAAAAAATCGGGTATTACCGTGATTAAAAATGAAAAGGGCGAATCAATTCCTACTCGCACATCAACTAGTTGGAGAGTGTGTATAGATTATCGAAAGTTGAATGCCGTGACTAGGAAAGACCACTTTCCTTTGCCTTTTATCGATCAAATTCTAGAACGGCTAGCGGGACAAAGTTTCTTTTGTTTCTTAGATGGATATTCAGGATACAATCAAGTCCCAGTATTTCCTGCAGATCAAGAAAAGACCACCTTCACTTGTCCCTTTGGAACATTTGCCTTTAGACGTATGCCATTTGGTCTTTGTAATGCACCAGCCACGTTTCAACGATGTATGATGGCCATATTTTCTGATATGATTGGTCAATTTTTGGAAGTATTTATGGATGATTTTTCAGTCTTTGGTGCATCATTTGATAGCTGCCTCGAGAACTTGACTAAGGTACTGAAACGATGTATGGAAATGAATTTAGTCCTAAGTTGGGAGAAGAGCCATTTTATGGTTCGTGAGGGAATTGTGCTTGGACACATTGTTTCAGAGAGAGGTATTGAGGTTGATAAAGCCAAGGTTGAATTGATCTCAAATCTACCACCCCCAACCTCAGTTAAACAAGTACGATCTTTCCTTGGTCATGCTGGTTTTTATAGACGTTTCATCAAAGATTTCAGTAAAATTTCTCGACCATTGTGTAATTTGTTGACCAAGGATAGTTCTTTTAATTTTGATAAAGATTGTCTAACAGCCTATAACATCCTTCGAACTGCTTTGACCACTGCACCCATTATCAAGCCCCCAGATTGGACCATACCTTTGAAATCATGTGTGATGCTTCTGATTATGCTGTAGGGGCAGTTCTAGGACAGAAACTCAATCGAGAACCCCATGTAATTTATTATGCTAGCAAAACTCTTTCAGATGCACAAATGAACTATACTACCACTGAAAAAGAATTACTAGCAGTTGTGTTTGCCCTAGAAAAGTTTAGATCATATCTGTTAGGGTCTAAAGTTTTAGTTTATTCAGATCATGCAGCGTTGAGGCATCTTATATCAAAAAAGGATACAAAACCCAGACTAATTAGATGGATCCTCTACTACAAGAATTTGATCTAGAAATCTTAGATAAGAAGGGTTCTGAAAATATGGTAGCAGATCATATCTCTAGGATCTCAGTGGAATACAATAAAGAAATAATCAGAGATAAGTTCCCTGATGAGCAATTATTCTCAATTTCCCATAGCAGTCTTCCCTGGTTTGCCCACATTGTGAATTATTTGGCAACAGGAAAAGTACCTTCCCACTGGACAAAACAAGAAAAAGATAGATTTTTCTCACAAATCAAATATTACTTTTGGGAAGACCCTGAATTATTTAAGTACTGTTCAGATCAGGTGATTAGGCGATGTGTCCCGAAAGTGAATTCAAAAGTATACTTAACTTCTGTCATTCTCTTGCCTGTGGAGGACATTTTAGTGGAAAGAAAACTGCAGCAAAGGTACTGCAAAGTGGGTTTTATTGGCCAACTCTTTTTAAAGATGCACATGAATTTAGCCGTAATTGTCTCCAATGTCAACAAACAGGAAATATATCTCGAAAAGACATGATGCCCCTAAACCCTATCTTGGTTGTAGAAATTTTTGATGTATGGGGTATTGATTTTATGGGCCCATTTCCTTCCTCTTTTGGATTCGAATACATTCTAGTGGCAGTTGATTATGTGTCAAAATGGATTGAAGCCATGGCAACTCGAACCAATGACCATAAAGTTGTAATCAAGTTTATTCAGCATAATATCCTTAGTCGTTTTGGATGCCCAAGGGCTATAATTAGTGATGGGGGTACACATTTCACGAATAGACACTTTGAAGGATTAATGAACAAATATGGAATTACTCATAAGGTAGCTACACCTTATCATCCCCAAACTAGTGGCCAAGTTGAAATATCAAATAGAGAAATTAAAATATCCTTGAGAAAACAGTGAGACCTGATAGGAAAGATTGGTCAGAACGTTTGGATGATGCATTATGGGCTTATCGTACTGCATTTAAAACTCCCATAGGAATGTCTCCTTACAGGCTCGTATTTGGAAAAGCCTGTCATTTACCTGTAGAATTAGAACACCGTGCATTTTGGGCTATCAAGCAATTTAATTATGATATGAAAAATGCAGGTGTCAATAGAAAACTCCAATTGAATGAGTTAGAAGAGCTACGAAATGAGGCATATGAGAGCTCAAAAATTTATAAAGAACGAACCAAAGCATATCATGACAAATTTATTAGTAGAAAAATTTTTGAACCAAATCAAAAAGTATGGCTTTACAATTCAAGATTACACCTTTTCCCTGGAAAACTTCGTTCACGATGGAATGGACCTTTTATAGTAACTCAAGTATTTCCCATGGAGCTGTAGAGCTTAAAGACCCTAAGCAAGGAAATACATTCAAAGTAAATGGCCAACGTTTGAAACCATATATAGAAGAAATTAATGATGGAGAATTGTTGAATCAATTGATCTTGTGAACCCAACACTATCATAATAAGTAGCACAGTCTGGCTGAAGACTTTAAACTTAGCGCTCTTGGGAGGCAACCCAGTTTATTAGTTATTTTTAACTTTCTTTCTTTTATTTTAGTATGACCAGAGAAGAGCAACAGAAGCAGATTGAAAGAAGATGGCAACAATGAAACTTCCAACCTTCAAATACTCTACCAGGTAGTATCTTTCCTTGAAATTAATTTTTCTTCCATTAGGGACAATGGAAATTAAGTTGGGGGGGGGGAAAAGAAAATAAATCCTCGAGTAAAACTATAATCAGATGTGTGTACCAAATTCTGTCTCGATTTGAAGTTAATCAAGCAGTCTATTAATGAATTAATGGTTAGATTATTTTTGAGATACTGAGGAATAAATTATTAAGAAAACCTAATAAAAGGTAGGGTTTAGCCCAGAAAAATTTTTAGAATAATTTCAGACCCTCTGACCACTGATCTTAATAGTACAATCTACTTAATAAGGGTATGGGTGAAAATGTTATTCAAAAAAAAAAAAAGAAAAAAAAAATCTCTCTTAAAGTTAATAGATTAGGTTCTTAGCATTTTTCACTGAGTAA
Organism: Calamus simplicifolius; assembly: GCA_900491605.1. Lineage (NCBI taxonomy): Eukaryota > Viridiplantae > Streptophyta > Magnoliopsida > Arecales > Arecaceae > Calamus > Calamus simplicifolius. Next base: position 84,680 of record UESW01003027.1, on the reverse strand, counting down.
CCGGGCCCCGTCACCTAAGAAAGTGATGTTGTTCGCGTAAAAAGGTGGGAATGTAAAAGAACCTAAGTAGAGTCAGTCCTACCTAAAGCCTTTTTAACTCGAGTAAGTAAGTCCGAGGGGTGTTTTACACCTAATGCCCTAAAACCAATTGGTTTGGGAGCCATTGGCCTAAAGCTCGCTACAAGGGTTAATTAGAAAGCAAGGGGTTAGGACATTGCACTGACTTTACATATAAATAAATAAATAAACCAAAGTACAAAAGACATTACACCCAACCCAAATTAAGTTAGAAGACTTAATCAGAGAAGTGGAAAGTTGGTGAAGAAAGACTTCTATAAATTCTTATGGACTACACTTTATCACTAAAAAACTTAATAATCCAATGAAGTACCTCCCTTATGTTCTAAAAAAAGAACTATAAGATAACTATCAATTCTTGGACTAGCTTGGTACATATTTCTAAATTTTTATTTGCTCGAGGACGAGTAAGATTCAAGTTGGGGGGAGTGATAAACGCATAAATAATTATCATTAAACCTATTAATTAATAATTTAACGTACCTTTATTATTTAATATTTTAATATTTTATATAATATTTAGATAAAACCTTATCAACTTAAAGAGCTCGATTTTAGGAGTTAATGACGCAAACGGCACTCAAATCGGACTTAAGATGAGCTCGGAATTGAATTTACAATGATTTATATGTTTTTGCATGATCTCAAAGCAAAGTCGGCAAATAGTTGCCGAGTTCATCGTCTTTTCATTTTTTTTCGCCGATTCTTCTCTTCCAATTCAATCATTCCCCTCATCCCCACCAATCAAGAAATAAATTAGATTAAAAATTCTCAAATTGGAAGTGGAACTTTAGATGGAAGGAATTTTGATCCCGTCCGCGATCTCTCCGGGATTTCTCCGCATCTGTTGTCTTTGCATCCGGGCGTCTGATATGGAAACAGGGATTGCGTCTTCTCCGCATCTGGGCCTCTACAAATAGCAGCAAAGGAGAGTTCGTGGAGGGAGCCATTTGGAGTTCTGCAGGAGTTCGGAGGAGTCCCCAGGAGTCGTTCATGGGTTCGTGAGGCGTCCGTCCGAAGGTTCTGCAGACGTTTGTGGAGGCTCTGTTCCAAGGAGCATTCGTGGCGTGGAGGCTCTGTTCCCAGGAGTTCTCAGGAGCCGTTCGTGGGTTCGTGAGGCATCTGTTCTTGGGTTCGTGAGGCGTCTGCAGAGGCTTTGCTCAAAGAACGTTCGTGACATCTGTGAAGGAAGAACAGAGAGCCCAGTTCAGCCCGTCTTCGGCCTGGTTCAGCCCAACTTTGGTTTGGTTCTGGAAGAATTTGTTGCCTTCTTAATGTCAGAAAATAAAACTCTTTAATTTTAATTTTAATATGCACTCTTGGATGTTATGAAATAAAACTTTTATTCATGTTTAATTTTTATTGAATTCTATTTAAGTGGAAATAATTCTTGACTGATCTATTCTTAAAAGGGACAGCCGTGATCTGGGTACGGGCCGTGCTCTTATCAAGATAGATTATATCTTAATTATTTTTTACTACTAATTATCTATTATTTAAATTTATAAATTTATTTCAAGATAACCGCTAAAGTCCCTGTGGATTCGATCCCTTACTCTCGTTATTTTATTAGTGAAATTAAGGTGTTTTAATTATTGCGCTACGACACGCATCAATTACCAAGAAACCCAGGAACTTACCTGCCATGACTCTGAAGGCACACTTGCGGGGGTTTAGTCTCATCTAGTACCGGCAAAGGTTACCAAAGGTTTTTGCCAGGTCAGCAACATGATTTTCGGCACGGATGCTTTTAGTCAACATATCATCCATGTATACCTCCATGTTGCGCCCGATCTGGTCCTCGAAGACCCTGCTCATCAGCCTTTGGTATGTAGCTTCTGCATTCTTTAGTCCAAAAGGCATTACCTTATAGCAGTAGACGCCCTTCTCAGTCATAAAGAAAGTAGCCTCCTCATCCGCTGGGTCCATCCTGATCTGGTTATACCCTAAGAAGGCATCTATGAAGCCAAGGGTCTCATGGCCCGACATGGCATCCATCAACTAGTCGATCCGGGTAGTGGAAAGCTGTCCTTGGGGCATGCCTTGTTGAGGTCGGTGAAGTCCACGCACATCCTTCCGTTCCCATTAGCCTTGCGGATCATTACCACGTTCGCTAGCCAATCTGGATAATGTGCCTCCTAGATGTGGCCGGCGGTAATCAGCTTGCTGACCTCCTCATCGATGGCCTTTTGCCGCTCGAGGGAAAATCTCCTCTTCTTTTGTCGGATTGGACCAACATTACGAGTTGACACTGAGTTTGTGAGTGATCACCTCTCGTAGTATACCCGGCATGTCGGACGTCGACCATGCAAAGACATCCGAGTTGGCCTGAAGGAAAGTGATGAGTCGGTCTCTTGCCTTCTCAAGGAGAAGTGCCCCAACTCGGACCGTCCTCACCGGGTCCTCCCCCAATGAAAATGCCAATAGGTGCTTGGCAGGCTCTCCCCTCCTTTTGGCCTCCCTGGGGTTCAGCGACTCTAACGCTGGGGGAGCGACTATGTCCTGCGGACAAGGGGTCGTATGGTAATAGAATGACACCGGGCTCCTCTCTCTGTGCATCTCCCCGATCCCGGCGTCGGTAGAAAACCTGACCAGTAGCCACTTGGTGGAAATGATGGCGTCCAAGAGTTTCAGACTGGGCTATCCGAAGATAGCATTGTAGGCTAGGGGGACTCGGACGACCAGGAACTTGATGAGGGTTGTGCTCTGGCACAGCAATGTCCTGGCCGTTATTGGGAGGGTAATCTCTCTCTCCACCTTCACAGAGTTTTCAGTAAAGCCCATCAGGGGCCTGGTCACGGGCCGAAAAGAATTAATAGACAAGTTCATTCAAACAAAAGCATCATAACTAAGGACATCGACTGAGCTCCCAATATCAACTAGAATTCTTTTTATAGGATGTTTTGTGATCGTCATAGACACATGACACTATCATCATTAGGATTATCCACTCTCTCTAGATCCCCTTCCAAGAAAGGGATTATAGTATCTACCCTCTCAACCCCTCATGGCCTCTTGGCCGCACCGCCTGCCCCCCAAGAAATTATGGCCACCGTCTTCTTGATCGGAGCATTGTCAATGCCGACTTGGGTAGGCAGGGGCACCGACGGACCTGGCACTACCAGGTTCCCCCTCTGGATGAACTTGCCAAGGTACCCCCGCTGGATGAGGTCCTTCGATCGTCTTCTTTAGCTAGCGGCAATCTTCTGTGTCATGGCCATGATCTCCATTAAGATGTGGGATATCGGGGCGAGCAGGAGAGTAAAGGGCCTCTCTCTCAAGGCGAGGGCCCAAGATCAATTATCCGACTAACGGGGTGGCTTGGGCCTCCTAAGACGAGGCTTGTAGGCTCGAACGGGCTTGCCTCTTGCTGGACCCTCCATCAGCTTCCTCCGCGAGGAGTCTGCCTCGTCAGTGTGGATGTACTTCTGTGCTCGGCTCAGCAATTCAGCGTAGGAGCTCGGGGGCTTCTTGTCGAGAGAGTAGGTAAAGTAGTAAGGACAGAGTCCTCGCTTCAAGGCCAGAGTGGCCAGATCATCAAGGTTGTAGACCTTGAGATCAGCTTCCTTGAACCGAGCGATGAAGTCTCTCAGTCACTCGCCGCTCTTTTGTTGGATAGAGAATAGGTGTCGACCACCTGCAGGATCTTTCGGCACGCATCAAAATGCGCCAAGAAGGGCCTCTCCAGCTGCTGGAAGGAGTTGATGCTTCGGAGCAGTAACCGAGAATACCATGCTTGGGCGGCCTTCTGAAGGGTGGCCGAAAAGTGATGCAGAGGAGGGAGTCGATCGCTCTTTGGACTTGCATGAGGACCTTGTAGCTCTCTAGATGGTCCAGGGGGTCCATGGTGCCATCGTATGGGTCTAGTTGCGGGAGGCGGAATCGAGTCGATATCGGTTCCTCCATAATGCGGCAAGACAGTGGAGGATGGCTGTCGTAGTCCATGTCAGGCTGATTGGTGATCTTGTGGTTGAGCTCCTTTAGCCGCTGGTTGCACTCATCTAGTCGTCGCTCGGCCCAACAAGCGATCCGACCATCAAAGGACCCCTCCCGAGATGATCTTGAAGACAGGGAGGGATGGTGCTGATAGTGATGCGCCCGCTCGATTTTCCTCCCGTGCCGTCGCTTGCAGGAGTCATCAGAGTGGCAGAAGGGGGACCAAAGTCTCTTAGAGGCCTTCCGATGATAACGCCAGGACGAGGCACGGCGGAGGTGAGCCTCTCTCTGAGAAGATCTCCCGCGAGTCGACTGCTGACTAGGCTGGTCTGCCTTCGTGCCTAGCGAAGGTGGCATTGGATGCGGCTGTGCGGCCGCAGGTTGCTGTTGTAGCTGGTAAACCGCCATCATAAGCCATTGGACTTACAGAGCAAGGGCGACGATTCGGTCGTCCTGGGGTGGTGACGAAGGAGGAGCTGAGAGGCTGGCCTGGGGAGTAGGGAGACCGATCTTCCGCTGCTCTGGTTTTCGGCTATGCCCTCGAGCGCGGATGGTGGAGATCTCCTGAGCACGTGTTACCACCATCCTTACTTGATAGGGAGGTAAAGATCTACTATTGGCCTCCGTAGGTATTTCGCTTCTCCTAATTTCCACCCCCCTACCTGGCACGGCAATCTATTGCTGCCAAATTGCATTCCTCGAACGTCAGGGTAATGAAGAGCCTCTTCCTTAATGGAGTTCTTGCAAAAAAGTCCTCGAGGATCAGTTTCATCGATGGAGACCCTTCAACGCTCAAGTAAGCGACTCAGAAATAGTGAAGAAAGAGCTACTAGAAAAATAGCTAGAGAGCTTGAGTTCAGATCCCTCCCTCCCCCGCCCTGAGCGAGGGGTTTTTATACCTGCTCGGGGGTCCTCTTACCCCTTCTGGAAGGTTGCTGGGTCAGAGATGTCATCGTTGGCAGAGGACAGATAACAAGACTAGTGGGGGACATGCCACAACCATTTCTAAGGTTGTCAGAGATATTGCAATCAGTAGTGGCCACGCAGGGTGGCAGAAGATTGGTGGGCTACGTCATGCCATCACTCTGCTAGATTGGTATGCCATCCCTCTGCCAGATGCGACATCACATGTGGTTGGTGGGCTTGGTCATGTCAGGCAGGTACTGCAACCGATAGTGGCCATGCAGGATCGCAGAAGATTGATGGGCCATATGGTAGTGTCAGGCATGTACTGCAATCAGTAGTGGCCACGCAGGGTGGCAGAAGATTGGTGGGCTACGTGGTAGTTGCAGGTGTTTGCCGGGTCGCGTGGGGTCCTCAGGCATCGACCGAGGTCGAGGCCGGGGCCGAGGTTACGTCTCAGGCTTTTGTTGAAGACGGCAGGCACCTCCCGTTAGCCTATTACTAACGGCGCCTGATCAGCCAACCAGTATGAACTATGCTCCGACCATCATTCTTCCATCATGAGAGTTTAGATGAAATTGATTTCGTGGCTTAAAAGAAATATTTTCAAAAACAAGGGAAGTAAGCATTTTTCATTTTCACTTCTTCCATAAGTTTTGAAAGACACTTTTCAAAATAAGGGAACCAAACATCTTTCTTGCATCGAATTTCATGTTTTCACTTTAAAATTAATAACATGAAAAAAGTAATATCAAGTAAGCCTTAACATCCACAACCAATTTACAAAATTTTTAAAGGTTCATCATAGTTCAACAAACCAAAATATCCAAAATGTTCTATGGAAACGAGATAAAAGAAGATTGAATTGAAAGCTCAATAATTAACTATAGCTAGAGGAATCAAGCATGTATGATATAAATAATCAAACTATTTTCAACACATGTAGAATTTTGTAATCAGTATTCCATATACACATATTGCTAAATAAGTATTTCATAATCAAGTTTGTACATGTAACTCAAAAAAAAATTGAATTCATATGCAATTACACATACAATTATCTCCAGTAACAAAAAGAAACTATTATCAAAACTAATGTTCCATACATAATTTCAAAGGAGAGTTTATATCAACTTCAAAAATTATTATAACATTTATGCAATTATTATTATATAATGAATAATAAATTGTTTTCCATTAGTAGTTCATATGCAATTCTAATAAATAACTAATAAACTATTTTTCAAAACCATTATTTAATAATTCATTAATCTATACATAGACATATAATCCCTGTGACAGGTCTCTCTATTCCACGTTTAGTCCTTACAGATAAGTCTGCTGTACTACATTTAACCCATGCAGTTGATGTCCATGGTACTGTATATAACCCCTATGCTATAGGTCCGTTATACCATATTTAACTCCTGTGACATAGGTCATTTATTTCCTATAGCTTAAATCCACAGTAATCAAGTTCAGAAATGATAAGTCTAGTACATAGCGTAATTGAGAGTTCATAGTACATACAAGTCTAATAGTTTTACTAATATTATCTCATTTTTTAATTTATGAACATTTTATTTTACTTCTTTTGTTTATAATATATTCATTGCATGGGCTTCTGCTTGTGTCTGTCCTGTGTATACAGTACAAGATGATCTGCTGAAAGTCAAAGACCATAGCAGGTGATTTAAATACAGCAAATAGCTTCCTATTGCAAATCATTTATTGTATACTTGGTATTGTGTTTTGTGCTTAGTTATAGTGCTATGGGAAAATTTTCCTGCAAGGTACATTTTTTAACATGTTTCTTTTGAAATGCTTGCTAGCAGCATTGGAGCTTCTCATATAACCTTTTGTATTTCTCCCTTGAATCCTAGCAGGTTCAATTTTTATGGAGAAATGTGGTGCATCTAGACTTGAATCTGCAGGAGATTGTTTTGCTATGGCAGAATGTTGGTCTCTTGCTGATGAGGAATATTCCAAAGCCAAATGTTTCTCAAAGAGTTTGACTATGTGCACCAGAGGGGCGCTTTTTGATTTTGGACTGAATTTTATAGAACAGTGGAGGAAGGATTCATATTCTGATGAGCGAATGCTTGAAGAATGCAATGCAGCAAAATCTCATTTTTGAAGAGCTGTGCAGTGCACTATTATGAGCTCGGAGACATTAAACATATGATGGTGTTTGTTAAGGCTTTTGATTCTATGGACCAGACCCGGGATTTTTTGAAGTCCAAGAATCTTCTTGATGAGTTACTGATGGTGGAGGTTGAGTCAGGGAACTATCTTGAGGCGATAAGCATTGCAAGAATGAAGGGAGATATCTTATTTGAGGCTGACATGTTTGAAAAAGTTGGTGATTTTGAAACGGCTACAGAGTTAATTATCCTCCATGTTCTTAGTCAATCCCTCTGGATTCCTGGAAGCAAAGGCTGGCCAATTAAGCATTTTGAAAAGAAAGATGAACTTTTGGATAAAGCAAAGACTCTTGCTAAGCGGGTGTCATGTTCCTTCTACGAATCTACTTGCATAGAAGTGGAATTATTATCTGATAGGTCGATCAGTCTGTTTGACTCGGTCAAATACTTGAATCATTTTTGTGAACTTCAAAATGTACGATTGGAAATTCTTATTGCACGTAAAATTCTGGATATCCATCTTCAGACTGAACCCTCCAAGTTTTTGTTGGAATCAGAGTTTGTTTTGGACAAGGAAAGGCATGTTAATGAAATGATGAATAAGAATCAGTGTTCCACTGCAACATTGGTATACTTCTGGAACTTTTGGAAGAAGAAGATATTAGATGTATTGTCCTACCTTTGTTTCCTTGACCACCCTTGTAAAAACGACTTACAGATGTATAAAAACTTTTGTCTCATGTATTTTGGAGTTAGAGAAGAGAACTCCTTTATCGTACTGGATCCTGAAGCAAACTGGTTGAAACATATTGGTGGTGGCTTTCTGAAGAGGAGTTATAACTTGATTCAGTTGAGTTTCAATCAATTTGCTACATCTGCTCAAAATTTTTGGACTTCAGAACTTTCTCATGGTGGTTACAAGAGTAAGAAAGATTGCCCGCTACTCTTGAAAGGAAATGTTCTCCTTCTTATGTTTGAAGTTGCAAAATTTCTCAGCGAAACAAAATTAATATAAAACATTGTTCAGGAAAGATCGAAAAATCCCTTGCTTTGTCAAAAAGGTCTATATTTGATCTAGTTTTTCCACTTGATTGGACAAGGGCAATGACCGAGGACATGATTACATTGCGTGAGAGTGGTCCTGCAAGGTAGATCCTTGCAGAAGTCCTTGATGAAAATCTCAGCCATAAGTATGGCAAGGTAACACATGGACAAATAGGGAGACTTGTGATGATTCTCTTTGTTACTGGACAGTTGACTAATGAATTGTTTCAAAAGATCAGCCCTTTTTTGGATCATATCCTTGTGTGAGCTACACATTCATAGTGCTAGTGTTGCAAATGAAAAATCTTGTTCTTTAATGCATGAAAAATTCCTAAGGTTTCTGTTTTGTTAAGAAAAGCATCCGTTTTGGCGGAGCACAGAAGTTGTATGCAGTCGTGGTCTGCACTTGGCTCAAATTATTCCGAACTTTGGAAAGAAGCCGAAGTTGATGGACGGAAAATTCTATTTGGCCTCAGTTTTTGCTAAGGGAACCCCTCATTTTGCTTTTTTTTTTTACTCAGTAGCCCCCCTATTTTACTCAGTAGCCCCCTAAATTTATAAAATTTCTAAACTACCCTTTCCTTTTTACCCCCCCATCCCCCTCGCTCATATTTGGCCGAGTCTCTGTTCGGCCAATCAGAACAGAGACTCTTTGTTCGGCCAAGAAGGCCGAACAAACTAATTCTGTTCAGCTCAGTAGGCCGAACGCTGGGCCAAACAGAGAAATTCTTCTGTTCGGCCCTGTGTGGCCGAACAGAATTACCTGGGTCGAACATGTTAACTCAGTTTGGCCGAACAGATTTGACCTGTTCGGCCATACAAGACCGAATAGCTCACGAATCGAAAAAAAAATTGAATATGAAGATATAAACCAATCTTTGCGACCGTAGAACCTTCCCAAATTGTTAGTTGCTTGTCCATTGCTCGATTATAGGTTGAAATCACTTTAATCAAGCTTTAAATGATCAGATTGATCCGAAGAGGAGGAGGAAATCGAAGGCAGCGGAAGGGGGGAAGAAGCTAGCATGGGGGAGAAGGATTTTTGAGCTTGAGAAGGTTACCGAGCAAACAGGGCTATTTTGATTCAAATATTTTAAAGATAAATTTTTTTTTTTTTTTTTTAATGACGGAGCTTCTTGGTAAATAATGCGGTCAAATATAATTTTTTTTGATGGACCCATCGCCCCCATCAATGGCAGGCTCAAACATCACATCGGTCAGTCCGTGAGGTCGCTTTCTGTCGACCTGACGGGACCGAAATGGGTAAGGTTGTTGATGACTTTGTCCCCAATCGGACGGCCTATGAATCGCCACTTGCCGTACCAATCTAACCATCTTATTTGAAGAATCTTGCACAAGCTCTCCCTCTCTTCGCTTTCTTAACAAATCCAGTGAAAAATTCCTCAATCTACTCTCCGATACTGTAACATCTTTGTCTAAAATACAAACACCATTTGTATAACAATTCATATACAAAACAAGCTTTCGGAGAACGCTGGGCACTTAATGGACCGTCATTGGACACCCTGTTATCATGGCGTCAACATCGGTAGTAGACTACGTTATTACTTTTATTTATAGTTTCATAAAGGATGAGTAGGTGACTAGCAGTGTTTTTAGTGCTACAGTATTTTTTTCCTCTCGAGTGCTACAGTGGCTGACATAACAGGGGAGCTTTAAGATTAGTGCTTTCAGGCTTCTTCGTCCCGATCTCCGGTGATCGCCGTCGTTCTCGTTGCTGTCTCCCTTATTTTCGATGGCAACTAACATCTCCTCTGCTGTGAATGGCGATGATCGCCGCCAAGCGACTGGGGGACCGTCGCGGCGCCAAGGATCCCCGCAGTTCGTTTGGTCGGTGTCGTCGCCCTCCCCGGTGGAAATCGCTGAGCTCGAACGCTTGTTTCCATCGGTTATTCAGATTCCCTCTGTGACCATCGACCGGGAGATCAAGGACTGGCTTGCCGGAGGGTTGATAGTCCGGAGTCTCTTCCGTTGGGTGCCTTCGGAAGCGGTGGTTCGGGAATTCCGTCGTTTTGGGATCGCTGGAGGCATATCCTCAATCAGTCTCTCCCATCGGTTTCTCTTGATGAAATTCGAGGATCCGGCAGCTAGGGATGCTGCTTTGCTTCAGCCTTGGGTTGTTAATGGACAACCCCTTGCGGCTGAACCCTGGCGCCCTGATTTCATTCCTGCGGCAGAGGCTCTATCTACGGCGATGCTTTGGATCCGCCTGCCCAACCTCCCTATCGAATACTGGTCGGAGGAGGCACTGCGATCCATTTTATCAGTGGCCGAGGAGTTTGTTGCTTTGGATCCCTCTACGAAAGGCAAACAACGAGGAGGTTTCGCCCGTGCTGCAGTTAGGGTTGATCTCAGTCGCCCTCTCCGGCCAGGTGCACGAATCAGGGGGACCAGCTCCCCGTTTTGGCAGCAATTCACCTTCGAGCATGTCGAAGGAGTCTGCCCCTGTTGTGGTTCTATTCATCTGGGTGGTCCGTGCCCTCTTATCCGCCGCAGTCCTCCGCCTCTGTTCCTCCATGCTTCGGTCCGTGGATGACGGCGACTCGGCACGAAAACCTCCATCTGCTGATGATTCTGGTGGCCTTCGTTCCTCAACGACATCGTCACCGGCTTGTGGTCAACCGCCTTCTCCGGCTCCTGGTGATGGATGGACGATTCCCAGGAAAATCGCTCGTAGACGGAACGCTCCAGTGCTTCGGCTAGCTTGGGGGAGGCGTCGATGCCCAGTTTATCTGAAGGAGGCCCTTCGTCTCAGGTAATTTACTCCGTGCCGGTTACTGTAGCCAAATTCTCTGATTCTTTGGCATCCGGCTCCAATGTTCAGAAGATTCCAATCAAATGCTCTCTGAATTCCAAATTGGATGGGAAGAAGGATAAGGAGCAATGCTTAATCTCTGAATTCAAATTCTCTGCGAAGGCCCCAGCTTCTATTCATCTGGGTCCTGGCCAAGCTAAGCACTCCTTGCCATGTGATTCTGAAACAGTGCCAGAATCAGTGCCTTCTAAGGAAGGCTCATTGACTGAATCCAGGAGAAAATTGGGTTCAAGTACCAAAGTGGCCACTAATCCCTTTAGCCTTCGTGGATCGGATCGATGGGCAGGAGTGCCCAAGATCCGGGAGGATGCTAATCCTGGTTCCACCAAACGGGCTCGGCCAGCGGAATTTATACCATAGAAGGTTATTCCCAAAGCAGTCAAAGCTAAGGGTAAATGTCGTGCGGGTCCTTCCCAGAAGGTGATATGTGGCTCTAATCTGCCACCCCGGGACAGCGGTGATCATGATGCTGCTGTCTCTATCTTGAAACAGGCGATTCAGCCTTCTTCTCATGGGCCAGGGGATATGGAGCTGTCTCAGCAGCCAGCTTCATCTGATCCGGGTATATTGTCATTGCCATCAGGCTCTGTTCAGGGAGTTGTGGCAGTGATGTCCTCCGAAGGAGGCCATACTGATATGGATATGATGGGGTCCCAAGTTGGGGGACAAGACAAACCCCAATCTGACCAATGAAAATTCTTATATGGAATGTCCGAGGAGCCTCAAAACCCTCATTTCACTCCTCATTTTCTCAGCTCCTGCAGCTTCATCATTTTGATATTGGTATTCTTCTGGAAACTCACCTGTCGGGACCTAGTCTTCTTCGTTTCCGACGCCGAGTTTCTCGGTCTTGGGGTTCCTATGCTGTGAATTCCAATGGTCTTTCAGGGGGTATTCTGGCTCTATGGAGGACCCCATCCATTCGTGTTGATGCTTTCCACTATTGTCGTCAGCAGGTCGCCTTGGTTGTTTCCGAAGGGACTGATTCTCCTTGGCTGCTGCTGGGTGCTTACGTCAGCACGGACTATCGGGAGCGATGCTGCCTATGGGCTGAGATTAATACTCCTCGATCAGGGCTTCCTACTCTTATTGCTGGTGATTTTAATTGTATTGTGAACGCTTCGGAAAAGCGTGGCGGTCGCCGATTTGTAGATACTCCGAACTCTAGTGAGTTTCGCTCTTTCATCTCCTCTGCGGGTCTTTTGGATCTGGGATTCTCGGGGCCGCAGTTTACTTGGTGCAACAACCGTCAAGGCTCTGCCCGAGTGTAGGAGCGTCTGGATAGGGCTATGGCTTCCTCTGGATGGATTCAACATTTTCCTCGTGCTACCACCACTCATCTTCCGCGGATTGCTTCTGACCATTGCCCTTTACTTATATCTACTGAGCCGTCTGTTATCTGTCGGGGACCGTTTCGGTTTGAGCAGCTTTGGACTTGCTATCCTTATGCTCGAACTCTGATTCATCAGGTCTGGCGTATGGCGGTCAGAGGGAGCTCTACCTATCGGTTATCACGACGTCTGGATCTTGCGAAGCGACGACTCAGAAGATGGCATGGTAGGGAGGTGGGGGACCTGCAGCAGCGGGTGCAGTCTGCTGAAGCTGATATTTCTTATCTTCAGTCTAAGGAGGATCGGGATGGCGGTCTCTCTTCCATTGATCTTCAGTCTCTCAAGCAGAGTTTGACCTTGCATCACAGGTTACTTGGCCAGCAGGAGATTTTTTGGCGCCAGCGATCTCGGATCCAGTGGCTTCAGGAGGGTGACCGAAATACCAGATTCTTTCACCAGGCTACTTTGGTTCGTCGTGCAGCCAACCGGATTCGCCGTATTAGCGATGAGGACGGACATATCGTTGAGGATGATGATGCTGTTCGGGAGCATATATCTCGATTTTTTCAGACCCGATGGTCGGAGCAGGTCGACGGAGGATCTCCTTGCTCTCCGTATCGCAGTCTGCTAAGGTTACTGATGCTGATAACGGTAATCTTACGATGGATGTGTCTGCGGAGGAGATTCGATCAGCGGTTTGGGCTTTGGGGCCCGATAAGGCTCCAGGACCAGATGGCTTTCCACCTTTTTTCTTTCGGTACTATTGAGATATTGTCGAGCAGGATGTTGTTTCAGCTATCCAGTCTGTGTTCTCTTCGAGATCCATTCCTCGGGACTAGCAACGAACATACATTGCCCTTATCCCCAAGCGTTCGGATGCTCTGCTCCCCCAGTACTATCGACCCATTAGCCTGTGCACAACCTTATACAAAGTTTGTGCCCGTATTTTGGTCACTCGGATGCAGGGTATCATACCGCGGTTGATCTCTCCTGAGCAAGGGGCTTTCATCCGGGGTCGCAGTATTACTGATAATGCCCTTATTGCTCAGGAATTCATGTTTGATCTTCAGCGGGCGGCGGGCAGACACAGATTAATGGCTGTGAAGTTGGATATGGAAAGAGCTTATGATCGGATCAGCTGGACATTTCTCAGACAGATGCTTCAGGACTTTGGCTTTGCTGATCTCTTCATTCAGTGGATTATGGCTTGTGTTCAGTGGCCTACCTTCTCTATCCTGATCAACGGTAGCCCGACCGGCTTCTTTCCCTCTGCTATGGGTCTTCGCCAGGGATGCCCCCTCTCGCCCTTTTTGTTTATCCTATGTGCTGATGATCTCTCCCGCAGTTTTTCTCAGGCTGTTGGCGAGCGTCAGTTACATCCGTACATACCTGGGCCCGATGGTCCCCCTCTCTCACACCTGCTCTTTGCGGATGACTGTATCCTGCTTAGCCCTGCTACTGTTCAGAATGCGACGGCCTGCTCAGCTATTCTGCAGTCCTATTGTCAGGCTTCTGGCCAGCTTATTAATGTGCAGAAATCTACCCTATGTTTTAGCCCGTCTACGCCTCACTGCCATCGTGCTGCATCTCCCAGTTATTTGGGATTTCGACGACTTCTGACCATATGACTTATCTTGGGATCCCTATTACCGGGCGGAGTCCTCGTCAGCACGACTTTCAGATCCTCGAGTGACAGATTACTGATAGATTGGACAGATGGCAGGTTTCTGGCCATTCCATGATGGGACGTGTTACTCTACTCCGATCTATTCTTACCTCACTCCCTTTATACACGTTGTCCAATGCTCTGATCCCCATCTCTTGCCTTCGTCGGATAGAGCGTCGGTTTCGTGGTTTCTTATGGGGATCGATGTAGGGAGGTCACGGCCTTCATCTTCTGTCTTGGGAGATGGTTTGTTTGCCTATTCGTGAGGGCGGATTGGGGATTCAGTCTTTGGTGGCCCGAGACAGGTCCTTATTGCTCGGCATGCCACCAGATTTCTCTGGAACCTCATTGCTTTTGGAGCTCTGTTATGCGTGGCAGATATGGAGGATGGACTTTGAGACGGTCTCCCGTATCCCACGTGGTTGTTCCTTCATGTGGAGAGCTATCTGCCAGGTTGCCCCCACCATTATGTCTGACATTCATTGTATGGTTGGGGATGGAGATCTATAAATGTTACTCATGACTCCTGGATAGCGGACCTTCCGTTTTCCGGTGGCCGACTTTCCTAAGCTCTGAGGTTGGACCTTTGATGTCTGTTTCTGCTCTGATTAGTCAGCATACTAAAGCTTGGCATGTTCCCACGATGTCACGGTTTTTTGGAGGCGAGCTAGTGCAACAGATCCTTGCTACCCCGCTTGTCTCCTCTGCTGCTTCTGATACCAGACTCTGGCGGACTCCTGCCTTCCTCGTGCTTCTACTAGAGATCTGATTGATCGCATCTGCCCTCGGTCTGCGGGTCTCGATGATGTGGTTTGGATCTGGCGCTTGCCCTGTCACCCCAGGATCCAGCTTTTTTTATGGAAATTAAGGTGGGATCGCCTTCCTACCTGTTCCCTTTTGGCTAGGCGTGCCTCAACATTAGCCCGCTCTGCCCGATATGTGGGCTCCAGGATGAGACGGTTGAGCATGCCTTATTTACCTGTTCCTATGCCTCCCAGATTTGGTTGCATCTTCCATATAGTCCTTGGACGACGGAGGAGGGTCCCGGCCGACGGATTCTATTGCATGATATTCACACAGCTGTCCAGAGCGGCCGATGCTTTCAGGGTGTGTATCTCGCTTATCTGGCTCATCAGATATGGCTGACCCGTAATCAGATCGTCTTTGCTGAGCGTACGGCCTTGACTCAGACTATTATCCACATTGCCAGTTTCCTTGCTACGGAATATCTCCGCTCTGTTGTGGATAGTCACTCTGACAGACTGGGCATCTGGGACTCCCCTGCTGCTTCGGCAGCGCACCGTACTACGATCTTCATTGCTTGGGAGCCCCCACCACCTGGTTATGTCAAAGTGAATTTTGATGGTTCTATAATGGGTCGCATTGCTGGATCTGGATTTATTATCAGGGGGCCTGAGGGTGAGCTGCTAGCGGCTGGCGGGCATGGTTCTCTTGATATTTCGGTACTCATGGCAGAGTTGCAGGCTGCGTGGGCTGGTATAACCTACGTTGTTCGCGTTTTGCGTTCGCGCTGGGTGGTTGTTGAGGAAGATTCTATTACGGTGATTCGGTGGATTCGGCGGGCTCCTGATCTTTGTCCCTCCTTCAACCCTTTGATAAGTGATATATGAGATATGCTTCAGTACTGCTATGATCCTCTGATTCGACATGTCTACAGGGAAGCTAACGCCGCAGCTGATTGGGTTGCCTCGGCTGCAGCTCGCCATTCTGGTCAGTGGGAATGGCACCCTGGTGACCCTTATCCGGTTATTCTGGAGCAAATTTTATATTCCGATATTTCGGGGTTGACTCATCCCAGAGTGGTGTGATCGTCCGCTTGTAACAAACAAAAAAAAAAAAATGAGTAGGTGATGACCGTACGATAATTACAGTTTTTTTAAAGATTTTTTTTTTTACATTGTATGATGCAAAAAGACATGCATCGTGCTGTGATTAACTGTGCATATATTTGCATATATATATATATTTATATATATAAAAAATAAAACTATTGTTTGCATGCATAATCATACACGTGCATGGCTAACCACTACGTAATGATGCATACGATCTGCATCACGATGCACAAAATTCTTTCCTTTCTCCGAGATATCCCTGACACAGACGAACATTCAGAGATGGTTGATCAAAGCCCAAATCACTGTTTCTTTAAATTCCCTGGATGATTTTTCACAGCTTGCAACCTGTGGAGACCGAATGAGCAAAGCCAGGCACAGCTAAGAAACTGGCGGTCTAAATCTCAAAAGAACAAGACACGAGTCTGTAACTCTACCAACTATATTCCTCTAACAAAATTAATCTTAAAAAGAGGCCAAAGAATCTGCGTCTAATTTTCAGCTGCATGGATTGCTGTTTTCTAATCTCATTGGTTTCCCAATGGCATTCAAATAAAACAGTTGACTTAAATCATTTTTGAGAGCTAGGATGGGAGAAGGCTCGAACGAAATCAAGCAATAATGAGATTTGAACGCAGGTTTACGCGTGTACATGGTGAAAACAGGAAAGCTAAAGTTTGTCATAAGGAAGAAACCGGTACTGAGTATTTTGTTTTATAGATTTTTATCGTGATTAAAGTTATTTTTAACCTTTTTTAACGAATTTTTGTTTTTTTTTTTTGGGGCTACGTGTCAAGATCACAAACTCCCCCATTTCTCGACTTTTGGTGGGAATTTCACATCTTGGAAATGCAGAACGATGGCGTCTTCCCCCTCTCACCAACTGCTTCGGTAACTTAAACAAAATAATAATAATTATTGCAAGGCTTTAATTTTAGTCCAGATAATGTGAGAGATGAAACGTCGTTAATCCACAAACTGCATCGTTTCTTGCAGCAGCGAACGGAGGAACTGGGCTTTCGAGTTCAAAATAATTTATTATTTTGAAACTATTGTTAGGCACAAAGGGTGATCCCATTTGTTATTACTTGTTCATTGTTGTCTTCTAACAAAAAATTATTTATCCATCTCTTCAGCATATATAGTTGTCGTATTAGTCGTATTAGCATTATAACCCTATTGTAATAAGGGACTGAACTTAAGTATAGTGGCATGTATCTACTATAGTTTTTATAATAGAGTCTAAGTATCTCATAAAATGTAAAATCATACATGTATGTCTCTAAAGTGGAGAGCACGATAGCAAACACACGAGAAACTACATCTAAGTTTTGCTTATAAATCATTTATCAAACTGTTATTACATATATTAACAATCATAATTACCATTCTTCTGGTTAATATTTGTTTAAGATATTATTGAAGAGTAAAATCGCCATTGCATTGATAACCGTGCAAGGGGTTAGGATTAGTCCTGACTCCCACTCGCTGCATGGCGCCCGCAAGAAGTGGACCAACCACTATGCCTCGATCCTAGTCCGAGCTATTCTTATGCCTCGGTCCCAGTCTGAGCTATCCTTATGCCCCGGCCAGATCCGGAGCGCTGAGCACCTCTGCATAATCTAGTGCGAGAGAGTTTAAATTCGTAAGATTCCAAACAGAAATCACACCCGAGAATGGCCTAGGACCCACAAGAGTGGCCTAGAGCCCTGGAGCCTATATAGTCGCCAAATCTCAAGACATCAACCAGCTCTCCCGGCCGTCGATCCTCTAACTTAAGATGCGAATCTTACTGACCTCATAACAAACTTGATTCGAATCCTAACAACTTTCGGACCCACGACGCCTCCAATGAATTAGATGATCCTCTATAAATACAACCGTCTTCCGACTTCTGAGGTAGGCGCGCACTTGCATATTCGCCCACTCTCCATCTACCTCTGCTCACCCTTCTTTCCGCCATTAACGCTCTGCTCAAGCTCTCGAAAGGCCACCCTGGAGAGACTCTTCAGTGGGATCCTTCTTCCCATATTTGTTCACTGTTGATCTCCGCTGACTTGAGTATCGGAGGGTCTTCTGCAGAGGGCCACCCCCAACGCCTCTCGCGTGAGGACTGTTTTGCAGGTCTGCCCAGGAGGGAGCCCGCTCTGTAGCTCGATCGCGCCCGAGTCGGAGGACAGATTTCAGCAGCAACAATATGGCGCTAGAGGAAGGGCCCTCAAGTCCCATAAACTTGTGATACAGGAGATAAGGGTCCCGATCTTGAAAGAACCCCTCCCATGGCCAATCAAAGAAAGGCTACTTCTGAAACCCAGGACCAGGTCGCCTCCCAAAGACCTGATCCGATGAGCAGTGTAGCGCCGCCACTACCACCAGTTGAGATTCCATCACCACCAGTGGCCCTAGTGACCCAGGACCAGTTTGCCTCACTGGTCCAGCAGGTCCAAGCTCTGGCCCATCTGATCCAGGGGCACTTTGAAGCTCTCCGTCCAGCTGCACCTACTCTGCACCTTTCTGAGGAGAACACGGCCCCCGTTCACCTAGCGATCTCTTTTTCTGGCCCGCATAGGGTTGCAGACCCCCCTCGTCGCCCTAAGGGAGCTGAGCCAGTCCCGCAAGGGATCTGCAGCAAGGATCTCCCTAGATCTCGATGGGCATGATTCCTCTCTCCGGTGTTCTCTCGTCACGACTCGACACCGTCTCAGTATTCTCCTCGCCCAGCCCCTCTTGCTATGCCTGAGGAGGAGATCCGCCGACAACTCCGGGAGAT
>UESW01003027.1:0-61570 GCA_900491605.1 Calamus simplicifolius | reverse complement strand
ATATATAAAAGCCAAATAACTTTTAAATATTATTATAAATAATTTCTAAAAATTATTTAAATGTGCAAATAAAGTATTCGAGACATTTGAGGCATTGAGAATTGAAGTTTATCAAGATACCGTCTTCCTTCACTAAAGAGAAAAGAAACATTTATGTGGCTTACCGTAGCATTCATGTAGGTTATCTATTTCTTTAAATTTCGTACGTTAGGTGCAATATATAATGTATATACACACATATGCGCACACAATTATATTATAACTTTTATAACACAAAATTAAAAGATAAAATTATATTTTAATCTTTTCTTTATAAAAATAAAAATATATTTTTATTCTTTAAAATTTAAATCATATCAATTCATGCATTGCATGGACATACACCTATAACATAGTAAAGCTGAGATGTTCTCAGCTTCATGCTCTCTTAACAATATGTGTATAGCTGCATTAAATAACTTTTAATATAGTTAGTTTTTTTTTTTTCGCTTAACTTGTTGTTCTTCCAAACTTCTCTCATATTTACAACTGTTACAGTGGTATTATAGGACTATTCCATAACATAGACTAGGTTTGATTCCTCAAATATAAATTTTTATACTTTTCCATTCTTCATTAATGGTTCTAATCAATTATTTTTTAAAAACTTTAAAATAATGTAATCTAATGTGTACATTTATTTTCTTTTTCTTATTTTTTTAATTTATAAATAATAACTTTAAAATTTTGATTTAATAATAAAAAAATAAAGAAATTATTAAAATCTATATGTTTACTTATTGTTTCATTATTTTAGTTTTCCATATTAGATAATATTTATATTTTCTAAAAGCTCTATTTTTAGGAAAATATTCATCTTTTTAATCATCAAATCAATTATTTTTGAATTTTAAAATATTCTTAGAAATATATTTTATTTATTTTTTTTTTGATTTAAAAACAATAATTTAAAATTTATATTTAATAATATAAAATTAAATAAATCATATAAATTTGTGTTTTTATTTATTTTCATTTTGTATTTAACTATATTTTTTTAAAATAATATTTTTTAAGAAAATATTTCATCTATTTTTTAATCTATAATTTCAAATAAATTATTTTTTAAAAAAAAAAAAAAATAATTTTTTCTTTTTTAACCTTCCATTTTGGATTTCATTTATATATTTTAAAAAATTATTTTTAGAAAAAATTTTTAATTTATAGTTTTAAATCAATTTTTTTGAAATTTTTAAAAATAATCCAATACATATTTGTATTAATATAATTTTTATTTTTATCTAAAAATAATAATGTATTTTAATAAGATAAATTAAGGATAAGTCCATATTTTCATTTTGGTTTTTGTTTCTATTTTAAACAATCTTTATTTTTAGAAAATATTTCATCTATTTTTAATCTATAGTTTCAAATATTTGAATTTGATTTGAAATTTAATAAATAATCAATACATATATTTTATTTATCTAATTTTTATTTTAATTTAGAATAATAATTATAAATTATAAATTTAATAATATGGAATTAGATAATATATTTTTATTTATCTTATTATTATTTTCAATTATGTTTATGTTTTTTAAAAACTTTATTTTTAAGAAAATATTTTGTCTATTTGTAATCTATATTTTCAAATCAATTAATTTTTTGAAATTTAAAAATAATTTATCTAATACATATATTTTATTTATATTATTTAAATTTTAAAATAAAATTTTTAAATTTAATATATAAAGTTTAATAAATTATGTAAATTTATAGTTATTTGTTATTGGTCAAACTAGCATTCGCTAGTACATTACATGGATATAGAGTTAATGATATAGTAAATCTGAGAAGATATACAAGATCTAATTAGAGAACCATAAGTCTGTTTAAGGCATTTGTCGTTGGACCCCTAGCCTTAGAAACCATTTCAAGAAATAACTAAAGGATTGAGTGCACTAGTTTCATCACAATACTTGAAACTCAACCATGTGGATATCCTTAGCTTTGCTTTAGGTTTCTACTTAATTTTAATTAGGTTTGGGATCGAGATGAGGATGGTTATTTTGGGCCCAAGAAAGATGATGAAATCTTTCCCTTATCTGAGATAGAGATATGACCCTTAAGTGAATTTAGTGACGCATGCACACACATATGAAAACCTAAAGTAAAATATGTATATTATTATAGAGTTCCTGATATAGTTGGATGATTTTTTTTTTAATATGTAGAAAATTTCAGCAACTATCATTCTTGTCCTAGTTAACCATGCTCTGATACCAAAAATTGATGCGAAACATGCAATGTGATTTTAATTTAAGAACTTAGCAAACTAAATTAAGCAATGACTCCTTCCAAATTCATGTATAAGAGGGAGTGAATAATTAAAATGTAGAAGACTACTAGATGAAAGTTGTATTACCCGCAATGTAGTTTCCTTCAATCAAAAGTATAAAAGACCTAATGGTTGAAAAAGCATTCTAACTAGGACAAGTACCTTCAAACAATTAAATTTAGAGGTTAAGGAATGGTTCTCTTACCAACATTTAGTTCTCACTCTTATAGTGAAGGTCTAATTTCAACATTCCAAAGATTAGTGGTTGAACTTGAAGACTATCACTCCTTAGAAAGGAGACTCCTAACGTAGATGATTTAGAAGCAAGGCAAACCTCCTCTTTAGCTTGAAATCAAGGATAATCTTGCGGACATCTAGATGGAGGGTTGAAGTCTGAATAGTGGTTGATGCTTGGATGATGGTTGCTTCTTGGATGGATGCTTGGCATCTATGAAAAAAAAAAAGCTTGAATGATGATTAGTTGGGCCTCACACCCTGTCCCTCACGTAGTGACAAATGTGCAAGCAAATAAAAGAAGATAAGAAATTTTTATTCATTCATAATCATCCCTTATTAAAAGAGGGCTTGAGTATTTATAGACTTCCCTAGCCTTTTTTAAATTAAAAGTGGGTACCAAAAATTTTGAATTTTGAAATTTGAATGGAAGGGGAAAAAATTATGTTTGAACTTTCATGGATCAAAAGGGGGGGGGGGGGGGGGGGGGCGTCATTAAGGAAGTTTGGCCTTTTTTTTGATAATTCAAAAAGGAGGGGTGGGCACTCAAATTGAAGGTAAGGTGATTTTCATCTAGGCATAGGCGCCCAAATGAAGGGTGATGTAATTTTCATTTAGGCATAGGGTACCTAAATGGAGGGTGAAGTGGTTTTCATTTAGGCAAAGGGCGCCCAAATGGAGAGTGAAGTGGTTTCCATCTAGGCATAGTGATGTGGCACTCCAACTTGTTATGGTAGTTGAGGTGGTTTGCTCCATTCAATCTTCAGGCTTCATGGTCCTAATTTGAACCCTACTTGACCTAACTTACAAGACTCAACTAATTACCAAATGAATTTGAACTAAAATTGACCAAGTTAAATCCAACAGACTCAATTGAACATAACAAGACCAAATTAAAAATAGACTTGACTTGATTTAAAATAAATATAGGACATAAAATGACTCAAGACAAAAATATATTGTCAGAACCCAAAACTTAAGTATCTGAAATCCATAATGAGTCTGGATTGGGTTGAATTGCATGCATTTTCTTTCTAATCCTGGTACCTGTACTATATACTCTTATTGACCATGTCTCTAATTTCATTTAATGCAATGTACAAGTATGTAACTATTAACCTTATATTTTGGAAGGGATGTGTTCAAGCATATTCATCATTTCTTTTGACGTGCTTAGAGGTGCATGCATATAAGAGCAATGCATATTTCTATCAAACTTTTCCCTTTTAAACTATCAAACTTTGGATTGATGAATTAGCTAACAAAGTAGATATTTCACAAAAAAATTGTATAATGTTAGAATGCTTAACTATCCTAATATTTTGTAATAAAATTTTAAATTTATATTTGAAACTCACAAACTTGCATTAAGTTGTTTAACATGAGAATAATTTTTAAAAATATATCATCATAAGAGAAGTTAAGGACTATTTAGAGTCCGACAATGAAAGTCGCATTGCGATATAAGTTGTAATAATTAACTTACAAGAAATAGTATTTGTATATAGATCGAGAAGAGTTTAGTGAAAAAAAAAAGAAGTATTATATTTGATCAAAAACCTTATTAGTGAATGTTAGATCGAAGCGTTCGATATTCATGAAAATGTAATTAATATTCTAAACAAAGAAGTTAGCATTGAAGCTACCGATAGTGAGAGCTTAAATGTAGACATGAAATGCCCATGGATAGGAAAAGCTTTGAGAATGGCAAAGCAGATGAAAAAGAGGTGCAAAGATGATAAGCGGTAGTAAAGTAGGAAGAGTTGAAGGAAAAAAAAGGATAACATATGCAGTTATTGTATATTACTTCGTTGTGGCATATGTGGTTGTAACATATGCAGTTACTAATAAGGTTTGAGGTGTAAAAATTGGATGCTAGGTTGTGGCATATATATGTGGTTAACATACATGAGCGATAGAGAGGTATTGAAGCTATTCAAGATGGGTCTACATGAAAATATGAAGATTAATAGATTAGTTTTCTATGAGCTTTGGGCGTATAAAATAAGTAGAGCATGTTAAAGTCTAGTATCAGCATTGATTATTTCGAAAGGATGTTACGCTATATCTATTCAAATTTCTGATAACTTAGCATTCGTATGTTAATTAGTAATAGATATTATATTTTTTTCCAGATATACATAGTTGGCTACTTTAGAAAGCTATCAGTATATTCTTAAAACATCAAGATGATTTATTTATTAAATTCAAGTAGCGGAAAAAATATAATGGCTTCATCCTACCTTTCTAGAAAAAGATGATTTCATCCTTCGTGACGTAGAAAGTGAGCTCATCATCATCATCATCCCATGCTTCCGGCTAATGCGAAACCATTTCAGTAATGGCGTCAAGCGAACTGAAAGGGCACATCACTCTTTTATCATATTTAATGAATTGATCTGGCTCTACGTACGCGTTCTCTCCTCCTGCTTTTATACCAAACGCTTCGTAAACCGTATCGTTTCTCTCTTCCTTCCCTGGTCCCATCTCCCTAATTTCATCTCTTCTCCTCTTATTAATCACTCCTCTCATCTCCATTCCTCTTCTCCATCACTGCAATCAAAGTGGAAAGAAAAAATCAAAAGAAGGGATCACGTAGCAGCACTGAATGGGTAGGTCGTGACGGAGAATTATATGCTAAGAGGAGTTCAATGGAGGTATTAATTAGAAGTGGATAGCAAAATAACTCTCTGCTTGTGCTCTTTGTTTCGATGCAGAGGTGGACGACGAAACGGTTGGCCCCGGAAGTGAAGGTGGTCATGGCAAGGTAAAGCTGCCCCCGGACCTGTTGGATTTGGTGTTATCTTGGACTCTGGATGACATATTTAACGAAGAGCTTTACAAGCACCAGGTCTTGCCGTGCCCTCTGTTCTTCAGCTTCCCCTTCTTAGTTTTTTTCATCATGGTACGAGACGAGGAATGCAATTGTTTTGTTCTCATGTTACGTTGCCAAACAAGGTGTTCGATCGTAATATTAATGTTTCGGTTCAACAAAGTCATCCACATGGGGATGGAGTGGATTGGTTAAATTTGTGCCGTTTTATAACTTTGAGTTCCGTTTTGCTTAGAGTTTGTATTCATGTCATGTAGGTTGTGTTTGGTCTTTTGCACTTCTCTTGGATTCATCATTCACCCAAGCTTTTAGATTCGTTACAAAAGTTGACACTAAGATATGTTTAGTATAGATGTCTTATCTTTAACCCATATGAATTCAAAAGCTGTCAAACTTACGTAGTATGTTGGATGGGATTAATGCACTGACGGATGTTTCTCTTCTGGTAAGAACACCCGGAACAATCTGTTCCTTTGTTTACTCCGATGAAGTTGCGCCAATTTTATAACTTACATTATTTGTTAGATGGGATGGTAAGTAATTGATTGGTGAAGCAGAATGCCTGTTTGAAAAGGAAATGCGTAAAAACCATGAACTTTACTTGATTATAGATTCTTAGTGTGAGAAATTTGATACATTAATAGCATATTATAGTATCTAGAATTTTCTTGTTAGGGTGTTGCATACCCTTCGGAATCTCCTCAAAAACCTGTACCTCTACCCACTTTCTAAATAATAATAATAATATATTATTATTATTACTATAATGATGATGCTGATGATGAGATTTGCTTTTGCTTGTATATGTAATCAATGCTTAATTACATAATTTGATTGTCCAATTTGTAATATTGGAATCTCTACCCATCATATTATTTTTGTTGCTCAAATATAATCTTAGGCAACATTTGATACGCAAGACATGATTATATAAAAGGGAGGATGAGATTGGATAAAAAACAAGATAGGAAAAAAATTATCCTATTTCCTATTTGGTGGTGGATAGGATAAGAAATCAGATAGGATAGTTAAACTTAAAAAAAAAAATAGTAGCCATTTCTAAATATAAAGGTAAAAAAGAGAATAATGTAGTAACCGGATGGGATAGAAATAAAGACATCTTTTTAATAGGATAAGTGATCCTTCCTTCCATGGGATCAACCATTCTATGGGACTTTTTTTTTAATCCCCATGAAAAATAAACATGAGAAAGAATTAAAAAAATCCTATCCCTTTTTTAATCTTATGTAGTATGACATGCACCCTTAAAGGAAACTTAAAAGGTTGCATGCAGTCCAAGATCATGTAGTTTCTGATCTAAAAGTTGAAAAGTTTTGAAGATTCAAGTGAATGAGACAAATTATTTGTTGCTAATTTCATTGCCTAAGCAATTATGATAGGTTTGCTAGAAAAGAATCCTAACATAGAATTCATAGTAGCTGGCTATCATTTGTTTTCCCCACTTAAATGTCCCTGATAGCTAGCATGGTAGCCGGCTATCACCCTTGTTAGTCAGCTATCATGCCAACTAGCATGACTAAGTCCTCTGTATGGGCCACAGAGAGCTGACTCTCATTACGGCTACTTTGTGGGAAGCTTCTGTGTTTTTGCGTTGTGATGGATTGGAGCCACAGTAGCCGACTAAGAAGTCAGCTCATATGATTTAAACCACTGGAATTCCTTTTAAGTTATGTGAGAGTTGAGGAAACAGGAGGAAAGGTGGATTTGGAAATAACTTGGAAAAGTGTTCGAGTAGTGGCTCAGTAGTGACTATATTTGGTTGGCTATCTTGAGAGGGTCCTCTGGACATGTCGGGTGCAATCATAGCAGCATTATTGCTCTAGATATTAGTAGAATTCTGCAAGTTAAGCGTACTTGGGTGAGAGCAATAAAAGATGGGTGATCCTTTGGGAAGTTTTTGTGTTGCACCCATTTTATTTTGTAGTTGATTGCTATGTCGACTAATTGGAGAAAAGTCTCTATTTTGCTGATAGAAATGAAGCTAAGCCAGAGTAGTCGACTAAAAAGTGGACTACTTTAGGAAAACTCTTTGTAATTGGATGGCTTAGGGGGTAAGCAAGAGAGGGTTAGTGGGTTTTAATTACCCTTCACTAACCTTCATCCCCATAATAAAATCATCAAACCACTTTTTTCTATTTCAAACTCTCCCTGATCCTCTCTCGGAACCATAGAAGTAGGAGACCATATAGGTGCCTACTTTCCATCCTTTTCAAAAGTAGGCGACCATATGGTCGCCTATTCCCTTTATTTCCCAAAAGTAGGCGACCATATGGTTGTCTACTCCCCTCAACTGCCAAAAGTAGGTGGTTGCCTACTAAAGCTTGGCTCTCTGTCCCCGCCCCCCCTCCTGCCTTCACGCAAGACATTCTAAACCTTTAATCCTTCAAACTCTTCTTCTAAAATTATTTAAATGGCCAAAGGAATTCAACAACTCATAGAATCATTAGGAACTTTCAACACAACACAAATATCATTAATATTACAAAATTTCTTAAGGAATTAGAAGGAGTAGAATTTCTGGGTGTTACATGTAAGGCATATAAAGTATTACATCAAAAGTTAGAAACTAAATATGGAGAGAGAAAAATATATATAATTGCAAGACTAAAAGAAAGGAAAACTAGATTCAGGTTAAATGCATTAAAGATAATGATCCTTGGTTAAGGAGGATAGGATATGAAAAAAGATGGAGAAGCTATTCTAATAAATGACTAAATAAAATGATATAGATAATTTATGATGCCTTAATAGTTCCATTGAAGGTAGAGTTATGATGTATACTCATAGAATTAGGATATCTGGGTTAAAACGACTATAAAAAGATGAAAATTTAAAGTAGAAGAAATTTGGAAATATTTGGTGATGCTAAAGTTAAATTTATTTAATAAGATTTTAAAAACTAAGAAGATGCCTAATGAATGAAGGACGAGTACCATATTACCAATTTGTAAGAATAAAGGTGATATATAAAACTTCTTTAACTATCATATTTATGGGTCATACTATGAAACTTTGGGAGACAATAATTGTGCATAGGTTGAGAAGTATTACAAAATATCAGAAAATCTATTTAATTTTATACTAAAAACTTTGACTATAGAAGCTTTTTCCTTTCTTACAATGTTAACAAAGAAATATAGAGAAAAGAGACTAGATCTTCTTATTATTTTTATTAATTTAGAGAAAGTATGTGTTAGAGTCCCTAGAAAAATCTTATAGTAGATGTTAGTGAAGGAAAGAATAACCATTAAATATATTAACATAATAAAAATAATGTATGATAGAGCAATTAGTAGTGAAAGAATTATTAGCGATAATACTAGTGAATTCTCTATAACAATACGTTTTCATCAGGGATTTGCCTTAGTTCTTACCTTTTTACTTTAGTTATGAATAAGCTTACTAAACAAATTCAAGATGATACTTTATTATGCATGTTATTTGTAAATTAGAATTATGAAGAAATGTATTAGAATATAAGGGTTTTAGGTTAAGTAGTACAAAGATAGACTATTTATAAAATAAATTTAGTATAACTAGAAATAAAGATGAATATAGAGTAAAATTGAGAATCATAAATTTCCTAAGAGTAATCATTTTTGATATTTTGGATCAATTATTCATAAGAATGAGAGAATAAAGAAGATGTTATCCATAAGATTAAAGCAGGTAGGATGAAATGGAGAAGTGCAACTGGAATATTATACGACCGTAGAGTACCTAACGAGTTGAAAGAAAAATTTTATAGGATAGTTATAAGATCGACAATTCTTTATTGTATGAAATATTTGGTAGTTAGAAAATTACATACACAAAGTGAATGTAGCTGAAATGAAAATGTTGAGATCAATGTATAGTAATATAAAAAAAAGATAGAATAAGAAATAAAGTCATTTGTAAAAAGATAGAGGTAACATCAATCGAGGATAAATTAAAGGAAGAACAATTTAGATAGTTTGAACATATGCACTTTAAACTTAAAGATGACATATAGAAGAAAAAAAAGGTACATGTAAACCAAAAATTACATGGGAGAAGAAAGACTTCAAATTTTTTTTTTTACAAAATGTATGACTCAAAACCAAGCTGAATGGATTCATGTAGCTAACTCTAACCGGTTTGTAATTAAGGTTTTTTTTGTTGTTGTATCTTATTCTATTGAAATATTGCTTACTGGCTCCTTATGTTTTTTTTCTTCATTCAGATTGTGAAGATTCCAGAAACCTTTC
The DNA here is from genome assembly GCA_900491605.1 of Calamus simplicifolius. Classification (NCBI taxonomy): domain Eukaryota; kingdom Viridiplantae; phylum Streptophyta; class Magnoliopsida; order Arecales; family Arecaceae; genus Calamus; species Calamus simplicifolius. Next base: position 51,933 of record UESW01003027.1, on the reverse strand, counting down.
CATCGGTTGACTCGTATATGTGGTCCTATGTTTTTCCTTTGCTGGAAGAAACAAGAGCCATTTTTCATTCAAGCATGGAAACCATTTTAGATGCACCTTATTCTGAAATAGTGTCTATAGAAGAAGAAAAGCCTTTTGGAAAATTGTATGACATGAGAGTTCGCTCCTGGAAGAAAGAAAATGTTGAATTCTACAAAGAAATTCATAAACCGATTCCTTATGACATTTTCATTCTTTCAAATATCAAACCAGAAGCTGTTTCAGATCTCAACAGATATGGGAGCACATTCAATCTCTGTTCAGTCATTAAAGTTGAGGAGGATGGCAATTCAACAAGAGATTTTAAAGTCAAAACATCAAAGCATATTGAATTTGATGGTGGTATGAACGGGTCTCTTTTTCTTATTTTCCTGCGAAACATAACTACTGAATACCAGATTTGGAAAGCTCTTGGTGTGGGTAGTTGTGTGACTGGAAATTTGAGCATCATCAAAGATGTCCTTTCCCCTCATTCCTCGGTATGTAATTTAACCTATTTACTATAAACACGTTATGATTGTGTGGAATTAGCTTGGTTAAGCTCTCATCTCTCATAAACAGACTGATGAATCTTTGACAGGCATCTCCTTTAGCAATTGAAAGTTTCATTTATTGAATTCTTGTGACCTTCCTACCATTATCCATAAAAAGCCACCTAGTAGGGAGGTCAGGGGCTGTAGTTTGGTGCAAACTTTTCTTTTGTGAGGTGAAAAACAGAAGCAAAAGAAAACAAATTCTTTTTATTTGGGTGCGGGGGTCGGGTGAGATGATTGCTTTCATTTGCTTGTTCATTCTAAAGATAAGATCAAGAAAAACAAGTAACCAAGTAGCATCCACTGAATAACTTAATTGACTGAAGACACCTACCCGATTAATTAATTTTAGATTTTAGTACATTTTTCATTTTTGGGTTCATATCATCTCTTCTGATCTGACAGGTTGGTGATGCTTGTGGATTATGCTCTTCAGGAAGCACAAATAATATGTATCTAGATGGAGCTTCTGAGCTGAATGATTCACAGATTAGTGCAATATTAGGATCTATTTCAGCAATGCAATGCACTCATAAGTGTTCAGTCAAACTTATTTGGGGGCCACCGGGAACTGGAAAAACTAGAATTGTCAGTGAATTGCTTTGGGCACTTTTGAAAATGAAATGTAAAGTACTTACTTGCACACCAACTTATGTTTCAGTATTGGAAGTGACTTCTAGCCTTTTAAACATCGTTAAGAAGAATAACCAAAGCACCAGAGGAACACCACTATATCAACTGGGAGAAATTCTCTTGTTTGAACATGTAAATCACCTGAAGATTGATGTTGATCTTTGCGAAGTTGCACTTGACAATCGGGTAGATCGGCTTGTAGAGTGTTTTGATCCATCATCTGGGTGGCACCATCATGTTACATCAATGATAGATTTTCTGAACCATGTTGCTTCTCATTATCACAGGGAGAATATGGGTACTTTAACATTCCTGGAGTTTTTTCAAAAAAGATACAGAGTCCTATTTTCATCATTAGAGACATTGACTAAAAAATTATGCACCCATCTAGCCACATCATTTGTTTCAAGAAAAGAATTCGAGGATTTGATTACACTGTTAAATGAACTTGGAAATTTCAAAAAATTGCTTTCCGAAGCATCTGCTCTTGACAATGAATTGCAAGAAATTTTCAAGCAGCTGGAAGAAAATAGAAATGCAAGTATTTTATCTTTGGATAGGCTTCAAGGATGGCAACGCAAAAGCTCTTTGGCAATTCTAATTTGCAAGGCGAGAAGCAAATGTCTTAATTTATTGAAAGCTGTTCAAGATAATATTGTCATTCCTTGTTTTCATGATAAAAATCAGATTCGGGATTTTTGTTTGCAAAATGCTTCCCTCATCATCTGTACAGCAATTTCTTCTTTTGAATTATATTCAATTGAAATACAACCTCTGGATTTGATAGTTATTGATGAAGCTTCCCAACTGAAAGAATGTGAATCAACTATACCATTACGACTTCGGGGCCTCAAGCATGCAGTTCTTATAGGTGATGAAAATCAGTTAACTGCAGTGGTTAAAAGCAAGGTATCAACTTAGTTTCATTATACAATAAAAGAATGATTACCATGTAGTTTTGACCTGGAATTTTTATGTTTTTGACATCTCTCGCTACTAGGATTCTGAAGCAGCTGGTTTGGGACGGAGTTTGTTTCAGAGGTTGAGCTCTTTAGGACTCTCGAAGCACGTCCTTGAAATTCAATACAGAATGCATCCATCAATATGCTTATTTCCAAATGTTGAGTTCTATTCAGGAAAAATATTGGATGGTCCAAATGTTAGAACAAAATCTTATGAAAGACACTTGCCTCCAGGAAGTATGTTTGGGCCCTTTTCATTCATAAATGTCACCGATGGTCTCGAAGAAGTAGATGCTTTGAGTCGCCATAGTCCAAGGAATATGGTTGAGGTTGGTGTTGTTCTGCAACTTGTCAAGAGTTTTTATAAAGGTACATTTCTCACATATTGCCGGAGAAAATTTATTTTTAGTTCCCATTAGTATTTTTTTCAATCTGCAACTTGTCAGATTTGTAATTTTACTTTTCTATGGTGACATTTTCAAGGAATTTGTGTCAAGAATTTCTGTTAACGTGTTGTAGTGGTTTCTGAAATTTTATTCTTATTATCATTCCAAAAGAGCTGTCCATTTTAGTTCCATTATTTTTAGTTTGTTCAAAATTTGCATTTAATTTCTCATAGAAAAATATTTTTTTGGAGAAGTTATTGGTCTCTGTTTGATGTTTTGCCAAACTAGCATTTGGAATTCTGTTTCAGATTAGAGGAAGCATGAGTGCATCTGATTGCTGTCTTGTTGTAATGTTTTATTATTTATGTGGTTTGTTATATACACTTATTTTTTTGAAATTAGTGGCAACTAGAAACTATTCAATCGGGCATTTGTTTATTAGAAATGATGTTTCTCTACAAAGTTGACCAGAACTGCCCAGACTTTATAAACACTTGTGTTCTCCTGATCATTTCTTCTTTGAGTATTGCTAAATTTTGATATAACATTATTTGGCATTATCACAAGTTTCAAGATCTGGAGTTAAAACTTCTGCTGCCTCCTCTTTACTAATTGAGTTGCTAATTTGTTTGTCCTTCAGTTTCTGAATTACAGACTAATCTAATAGCCCTTAGAATACTCCAGTTTTTATCTTAAAATTCAGAATTCCAATTCCTAAGTTCTTCTCATAACAATGTTCATTGCCATTCTTTAGTGAGCTGACACAAAATGGAGTTCCTACTAAAATCACCTGCCACAAAATTGTCTTCTTTCAATTATAATGCACTTTACAACCATTGTTTATTAAAAGTCCTAGTCATTTGGTTGTCAAATGTTAGTTTCTTTCAAGAAAAGAGACATTTCAAACCTTTATGGAAAAATATGCATGCCAAAATGTGTTTTTTGTGAAGTAATTCCCAATTCTGTAAAACAAAAGATTCTATAATCTGGCTCACTGTGAATTGGAAATTTCTACTTGCTAGCTTTTTTAGTTTTATTAAATAAAGCCTATGTTCTGAACTTCTGAAACTACATTAGCTAACAAACCAATAGCTTCTTTAGATCAATAGATACAGTCTCTTGGCATCACAAAGCTTGAACCGTAAACCTTGCTGGCCAAAGTTTTCTATAACTTCTCCTTCAGTGTCTACAAGAGAATCCTCATATATTTCTCAAGCTCATCTTATAATTGATCAAGTAAATCATCAATCCTTAACAACAAATGCTTTGTAGACAATGGCAAAACATTGCCCAATTTCATTTACCTAGTCACCCATGGTAAAACACCAAGATAGGTAAAGCGTTATTAAGCAACTTTTGTAAATGCTCTGTGGACTAATCAAGCAATTTCATTTTTGGTGATCTAACATCACAATATTTGGTATGATACATGCTATGAATTAAGACTTTCAGTAATGTAAAATCATTGTGTTTATTATATATTTGAAATACTACGTCACCGAACATGAAATGCCAAAATTACCCCTAATTAGTTAACTTCCTAAAAACTGATTGCCCCTAATATATTTTTCAAGTGCTATGATAATTGTCATTATTGCATATTATTTATTATTATAATGTTTAGATTAAATTATAATATTATTTTTATAATATTATATTATGGTATAACATTATAATATATTTTATTATATAATATAAAATATTATTATAATTTTAATATTAAAATATAATATTATGTTATATAATAATAATATAATGTTACAATAATAAATTATATTATGTTAACATGAAAGTAATATTAAGCATTTCTATATAGATGAGGGTTATTTTTGTCCTTGAATATCAAGTAAAGATTATTGTGTTGGGTAATATTGGGTACTCGACCTCATGAATGGGTATAGGATCATTAAGTTGGACGATGATTTTAAAGGCAAGACTAATCTGGAATCACCACCATGTACGATTATTGAGGTGTAACCAAATATGGTAATCTGACCTTCACTATATCGCTAGATCTTAGACCGATCACCCCATACCAAACACCTTGTAAGTGCTCTCCAAACAATTTCTAAAAGCTATCTAACATTTTTTTTTAGGAATGGTGTTCGCAATGGTTCTACCGCTGAGTTTGTGATTTCAAATTTCTATTCAAGCTATAAAAAAATGCCTAAAATTTTAATCACCTTCATCCTCCGTATCAATCATTTTTTGATAACTAAGAAAACCTTTATTCTTGGTTTAGGTATAAGGATTGGTAGAACTAAGTAAACCTTGTTTAAATATGTGATCTATAGAAGAAGAAGTAATAATGTTGACTCATTTGAAATATTAATGTTAATTTCACTTAGAATTTTAGGATGTTGTGTTTTAAAGGCAGTTTTGCTTCAATTCCTAGATGAATTAATGTTCTTTTGGAGATTTTATGCTATTTGTTCTTGTGAGCAATTTTTTGCTTGTGATAATGGGTTTATCTTTTTTGCACATTTAATGCTCTGAAGACTTTACCATGTTGTTTTGTTATTTTGTAGCTGTTCCCTTTAAAGAAAAGGTTAGCATTGGGATTGCATCTCCTTACCCTGCACAGGTTTCTGCAATCCAAGAGAAAACTTGGTCGGAGTTGTAAGCAGAAAGGTAATATCAATGTGAAGGTGAAATCTATAGATGGATTTCAAGGTGGCGAGGAAGATGTAATGATAATTTCTATGGTTATATCAAACAATGGCAGTTCAATAGGTTTTTTGCCAAATCCACATAGTGCAAATGTGGCTCTAACTAGGGCCAGGTGTGGACTAGTTTTTGGAATGCTTATTTCATCTACTCTTTTGTCTTTTATTATAAAATTTAACCCATATTTTTTCAGAGTTTTCATGTGCAATAACTTGAAGAGTTGCACTTTTCTTTCTGTTTCAGACACTGCCTATTAATTGTTGGTAATGGTGAAACTTTAATGAAATGTCACTCCATTTGGGAGGCTCTAGTTTGTAGTGCAAAGAATCGTGGATGTTACTTTGATGCTGATCAAGACAAGGTCTTGGCAGAAGCTATTTTGAATGCTAAAAAAGAAGATTGTATAGATGATTTGCTCAATTCTGACTCAATACTTGCCAGGGGTGCTAAATGGAAGGTATTTTTTATTTTGATTTCTTTTAGAAAGTTAAAGTTTTGTAGTATCTGAAATTATTCTGACTCCTTATTCAGGATACCTATACAAAAATTGAAGTTATTTTGCAAAAAAGTGTTGAAGCATATAGAATATAAAGGATGATAAGAAATTTGTATTATTGAAATTTTCAATAAATAAACAAGATACTCACACATGTACTAATTACACCATCAAATATTATCTATGTATATATATATATATATATATATATATATATATATCTAATATTATAGGGCAAAAGATTTTTCATGATGTTATGGATGAACGGTTGCTGATGTCAAGGATATTTTTTCCTATAAAATCGCAATCAAATAGTCTTTCCAAGTTTTGACTCTTCATTCCTTCATCCCAAGAAGTGTACTTATTTTTTATCGATATTTTATCTTTCCTCACTTGGCGACTCTTGTTTATAATAGCTGGTTTTCACTTGTATCATATTGTCATTAGCCTATTTCATGTGACATTTGTGTCTGGGTTTGTGGTAGGCCAACCCTTCTATGATAGATGATATTTCTTAAATCTCATGCTAACCCTAGAAAACTTGAATTTCATGCTAACCTTAGAGAGGGAAAGAAGTATGTTCGCTACAAGTTTGGGTGTATATACCTTGCTCGAGGCCCCAATCCATTCTCCATCAAGTTGGACTCCTTGGTTTACTAACTTTAAAATAAAATTTTCTCTAGAAGGATTTTCTATGCCTAAACTTCATTCTGTTTCTTTTCCTATGCCGCTCTATCAAGTCCTGGCCTTCCTGCTCTTATACTTCTTCTCCATAAAATAGATGATTTGGCCGCCATGACAACTTGGTATGGATCACAAAGTTGAGAGCATCGCCCACAAGAGATAGGAGAAAATGTAGAGAAGGTAAAATTAGGAATGAATCTTTCTCTCAAGATGAGTAGATCACGTGTGTATTGATTCATATATATAGAGAAGAAATAAGTATACATTAAAATAATTTAAATTTGAAATTTATAATGAATTTACGTGTTAACAACTTTCATTAGCTTATTTCATTCTAAGTCATTATTTAACGGTCATATGATGACATTAGAATGATGGGAGTCTAAATTGCAGCATATAATGTGCAGAAAAAGGAAGATCAATTGGTTTTATTCTACTCACTAAGTGGCTCAATAATTTGATATGGGCTCCATATGCCCATGCTAAACCATGCAGCTGAAGTGTGACTAAGCTAACTTAAATAGATAGGTCTTTTATGAGGGGGAACTTTAGTTGGCTTATCCTGACAATGAATCTAGCATGATTTTTTGTCTCCAATTTGATTAGGACCATATCTCAATAAAGGATTCTCTCATTAATTGGACCAAGATAGGTCCATGTTACACTTGAGAAGTGATTGGGCTAGGACATCAACCCAAGGTAGTTGGGTTAGACTAGATTGGGACAAAAAGTGCTGATTTAAACTCACCAATTTCTCAAGTTAGACTCAAGTAAAAGCCAACATCAAGGTTGGTGCTCCTTCTTATGGAGCACCCCAAGCAGGGTGCCCTTCTAAAACTAAAAGGAGTGGAAACTTTGACAGCTACCACCTTACCTTATCTCACTGTTACTTGGAGTCTATGCAAGACTTGCAGGTGGGGTGGCCAAGAAAGGTTGCCATTCCCCATTGCTTTGCATGGATGCTAGTCCCTTTGGGACTTGAAAAGAAGCGGCACCCCCTCTTATATGAAAAGGGGTATCTGTTGGTCTCCAACATGCATCTCTAAGATAGGAGAGAAGAAGAGAGAGATAGGGCTGCAGGGGAGATCTTCTTGTTCATCTTCTCAATCAAGAAGAGAGAATAAGGGGAAAGAAAAAGCTTGTTGGACAAGTCTTTCCAATAGTGCATTCTCTTAGCCTACAGTTCCTAGAGACTTGAGTTAATTGGAATATAAAAGATAGTCTCATAGGCTGAAATGGCTGTGGATTGTGATTCTTTAAGGGTGGAGTGCTTTCATTGTCTTCGCATCTCCTAGGATTGCATAGATCTAATCACCACGGGCAGTTATATTTCATCTAATCTATATGCATGCTTTATTATGTAGTAATATTATGAACAAAGAACATTGTCTTTTGTTGCAATAACTCTGAGTTCCTTTAGGCTTCATTAGTTCTAAGTTTAACTAAGGTTTGTTGTATCGAAAATGGGTACCATTTCAGTATTGGACTAGTATGGTTCAGTTTGGGTCGCATAGTATCGAATTGGTGGCATAGGTGGAGCAAAGGGCCCCATGGATGAACCGCTTCAATTGGACCAAACTGGATAATTTGGTTCGGTTTGGGACATTGATATGGGATCAGTTTGCCTTCCATACCAAACTGAGAGGCTAAACTTTCTCAATTCCTAGCTGGTTCAATTTAATTAGCCCCAAATTGCCTGTTTCGGGATGGTTTGGCATACAATGGGTCTTACAACTTTTGAAACCATGGTCACAAATCAAAAAATATATATATCTTTTTACACATATTTATCTAAGGGTTCTTCTCATATTCAACCTTTGTTCGCAAACTACATGCAATTGATCTTCATGTGATACATCCTTGGTCTGATGTTCCTTTCATAATTTATGCGTAGCCTTTAATACTTAATTTGTCTTTGTAGCCTTTAATACTTAACTTGTCTTCCACATAACTTTCATGTCATATAGTACCAAATTGGTGCCATAGGTAGAGCAGAAGGCCCCAACGTATGAACCTCTTCAATTGGACTGAACTAGATAGTTCAGTTCAGTTCGGGACATCGATATGGGGTCAGTTTGCCTTCCATACCAAACCGAGAGGCTAGACTTTCTCAATTTCTGGCCAGTTCAATTCAATTAGCCCCAAATTTCTTGGTTTGATATAGTTTGGCATATAACAGGTCTAACAATTTTTGAAACCATGGTCACAAATCAAAAAATATTTATATTTTTTTGCACATTTATTTAAGGATTCTTCTCATACATAACCTTTGTTCGCAAACTCCATGCAATTAATCTTCACGTGATACATTCTTGGTCTGATGTTCATTTCATAATTTATGTGTAGTATTTAATACTTAATTTGTCTTCCATGTATCTTTCATGTCGTTGTAAAGATCATCTTTTAATATTGAATGAGGACTTGCATGCAAATTTTTTCTTGAAGGCGTCCTAAGAAAAATCTCTAGAAATCATTATGGAAGTTAAGTAAATAAAACGTTTAGTTCTAGACCATTTAGAACTTGCCATGGTGGTAAAATCCACATATGTAGTCAACTATGAGTAAATATTCCTTGTTTAGTCTCTGAAGCTATTTACATAAGCTTGAAGCTTTCTTGCTTTGGTATTTTATATGTTTTATATGTAGTCAACTATGAGTAAATACTCCTTGTTTAGTCTCTGAAGCTATTTACAGAAGCTGGAAGGTTTCTTGCTTTGGTATTTTATATGTAGTCAACTATGAGTAAAAACTCCTTGTTCAGTCTCTGTAGCTATTTACATTAGCTTGAAGGTTTCTTGCAATGGTATTTAATTATTTTTCCTTTGCTGCACAGTAGGGTAGAAAGTTTCCTCTAGTTTTAGTAGTAACATTCTTTGATTTCCAAGAGTTGTTTGAAGCTTGCTCATGGTAACAAGGACAACTAGAAGGGTATATTGGAAACTGTATCATATTACTAAGTCAGCTGAATAAATATTCATATTCTATTTTAATACCGCAGTTCTGCCACTTTGTAATTTCTCTTCTGCTATGCATGCATTTTGAGGTGCAGGGTTTGTCACCATGCAGTCATGTAATCGGTTGAGTCCTAGAGCAGAAACTAATTGTGTCCCTGATTTGCCCTAAACCATTTCTCTCCAACTCGTTATATACGTGCATTTGCTGGTATGCATTTGATTATGTTTCTTTGCCTGGTGTAAATATCTTTTCTGTTGATGCTTGTTTTGCTTTTTGCTATCTAGTTTGCAGTTTCTTAATATTCAATCAATCCTCACATTTTCTTAAGCTTAGGTGATATTGCTCAGGACATCATATTATTTAGATTGTGGTTTTCATGTTTACCATTGTTTTCCTGGGTTTTTTACCCGTTTCTCACTGAACAGGTTCTTTTTAGCGAAAATTTCAGAAAATCATTTGCAAAGTTAAAATCACTTCAGATCAAGAAGGATATGATTCAACTGCTGTTGAAACTTGCTGATGGTCAGCGGTCAAGAATCAGGATTCTTGATTTAACTGATTCTCATCAACTTACAAGAGTCTACAGGTTCAAGGAACTGTATCTTACATGGAGCGTAGACATTATGAAGCGTGAAAGATACATCCAGGTTCTAAGGGTTTGGGACCTTCTTACAATTGAGGAAACTGAAAAACTTGTGAAGCGTCTCGATAACATATTCTCTTTCTACACGAACAATTATGTAGATCACTGCAAAACTAAACAATTCGAAGGGTATAGATCATCTCGTTCTGTTCTTTTTTTTTTTCCTGATTCGAGTTATTATGTACTAATGCATTAATCTCACATATGTTACTGTTTTCATGCCCATCACATGTCAGAATCATGATTATTTGGTTTCCCAGTATACATTTTAATTGTTGATGTAAAATATAATTTTTATTTACTGTTCAATCTGTCACCATTTATTTGTTTTATGATTTCTGGGAATCTCACTTTGTGAAGAATGGCCGACAGCCTTTTGTATGTCATAATGCATTAGGAATTGATTTCATGCTGAAGTTTAAGTATTCTAAAATTTTATTTATGCCTTGAACCACAAACCTGACCTCATATAGATTAGTCAGACTGTCATCTTTTACAGGGATAAATTTGTTTTATTGGTTTGCTATGTTTGGTTCTGGATATTTTAGTTAATTCTTATTTTGTGGAACAGCAGCAGTTATGTGGTCTTTTTCAACACTTGTTCAATCTCACATTTCTAATCTAATTTTTGTTCATGAATTTCAATACTTTTTATTGTAGATACAATATTCAATATGAAAATCCATTCTCATCACTGGTCAAAATGAGTCACTTGTTAACTCTTGTGGCATATAAATCTTATTTTTCGGCCTAGTGATCATGTGTAGCATTATATTTGTTGATGAATTAATGATGCACTAGTTATGAAGCTACTAGTATTATTTCAACGTCCATTCCCATGTGGTTTTTCATTTTTTACCACATTTTTTTAAAATATTGGAGTATGATGTATGTATGTATGTTTGTATATTTGTTTTACTATTTTAAATAGTTAGGCAATGGTGCTACTTGAGTCATTTTCTTTGGTTTTAATTGTGGCAGCATAGCATAAGTCATGCAGAGTAATACTTGATTCTAATTGTGTTATAATAAATAGTTTTATATATTAACATGAATGACCAAAATTGTGTATAATTATTAACCATCTGCATCTTAATTCTGCTCTTATATACAAAAAAGTTTTTGTTTGATTTTTCATGTTTCTTTAAATAATTATACAGTGTCAATAAGTTTATAGGATTGAGAAACTACCAGATGAAATTTAATCTGCTTGAGTTGTTTAATGAACTTTTTTGTGTGACTGTTCATCTTGGATGGTAATACTTTTTTAAAAGCATTTAAATATTTTCTTCTTGTTTGCATGTATTAGGAAACTTGAAGTTCCTTTCAGCTGGAATGTGGGTCATGATGTGATGCGCTATAAGAAATTGCACAATTCTGAATCAGTGAGCAAGGCATTTACTGAGGTTGTGGATACTAAAAATTTTATGGAGAATTCCAAGGTGAATGAGAGTCTTCTGCTGATGAAGTTTTTCTCCTTATCATCCGGAATAGTGAGACACTTGTTAACATCAAATGATGGGTCTGAAATGGATATTCCATTTGAACTAACTGATGAAGAGGAGGAGGTTATTCATTTTCCTTATAGTAGCTTCATCTTAGGGAGGTCAGGAACAGGGAAAACTACTGTATTAACAATGAAGATCATTCAAAAAGAACAACAACAACTTGTATCTTCTGAAGGATTTGGTTCAACAAGTAATGGTTTATCTAAAGTTGCAGCAAGGACTGATGTGTGTGGTGAAGACCCTGAGATAAACTCAAGAAATTTCTTGAAGCAGATTTTTGTTACTGTTAGCCCGAAACTTTGTTCAGCTGTGAAAAACCATGTGTGTCGACTCATTAGGTACGTTGTTTGCAGTATTAGATCATTCATTTGCCAATGTCATTCAAGCTGCTTGGTTAAAATACCATTTGTTTGCAGTAGGATCATCATTTGCCAATGTCCGTTACTGGACTGTATTGGTCTATACCAGCATTTTGACTTATGCTTTAGGGAAAAAAAAGGAAAAAAAACTCAAAACATCTCTCAGACTGAGTGTTGGCACCAGGAACTGGACATTACCAACACCACTTGTTTTGGCACCGGTACAGGTATCTGTACTTGTACTAAAAACGTTGGTTTTTATGTGTATGAAGGCCCTAAAATCTGATGCATAGCAGTATACATGAACAAGTCTACATTCACATTCTTGAAAAGGACAAGAAAAGTTGATCTGTTTGTTTTTGTGTGATCAATTGTGAAACAATATCTTGTGTTTGGTAGCACAGTCCTGGCCTCATTCTGCACATGGGAATGATGGCTTTCTACTCAACTTTAGTAAGCAAGAGAAGAATTTGAAGTTGAAAACGAAAAAAAAAAAAAAGAAACACAACTGATGGTGGATGCCTAACCAGGTGTGCAGACTTTACAGTATCCAAATCTCAGCTTAAAGTGGGTCAGACCTAAATCTGGTGGGGACTGGGAATGTTCTCAAGGTTCTAAAGTGGCTATATACCTAGTGCATTGACATAGATACAAATGGAAACCAAGTGCTCCTATTATGTCTTTATGTAGTATAGATCACTAGGGCTCAAATATTTCAAGGGTAACAATGTTTCTTCCATTAATTTTGTTTTGAATGCATTTTGTTTAATATTTTAGTGTTTTCCTACTAAATATTATTCTTCAGTGGGCTAATTGGTTTTGTAGTCTTGATTTTTTCTGTAAATTTTAGATCAATTTTAGGGCCCTTTTAAGGGTGGTTTTTCTGTTCTATATTAAGCAGAATAAATTTTAAGGAACCTTTTTTTCTAGAATATTGATTGGCTTAAAATTTTTTAAAGTTATTTAGTATTAATATTTAAGAATTGTATTTGATGGATTCTAAATTATTAACTTATTTTATTATTTATTTTCCTTTGCTAAAGACTTTGTTCATGCAAGGAGTCTCTTATTTATCTTCTAGTTAAAAGAGCCCTTGTTCTTAGAAGAAATGGACACTTCCCATTTTCTTATTTCATAATTATATTAATAAATCTTTAAGAATGGTTAGAAGCTTTTATAAGGTCTAGTGGCCAATGCAGTGGATATATCAATCAAGATCAAGATCTACAAAACTAGTACCAAGAACCATATTGGTTTATTATTTTTTCAGGATGATGCGGTATGCACTTCTTATTAAGATAAGAAGTCAATGCTTCTCTCTTTTGGCCCATCTATAGCTCAAAACTGAACGTTATAAGATGGTTCTGCTTGGTTTAGACTGATTCGGTTTGTACATATCAGTTCTTCTTTGTACCAATGGATTAGATTTGTTTGGTGAGAACTCGATAGAGCATGAACTCAGCCCAAAGATCAGCCTCCTGCTCCTCTTCTTGATAACCTGTGCTCAAGAACAGCGTTAGAGGCCTTGAAGTTTCCTTTGGGGAACCCTGTAATGCTCAAGTCAATAATGGGGACCAAGAAAATTTTAAACAGGAAGAAAGAGTAGAAAATAGAGAGAAAAAGTAGAGAGAAAGTAGGCCTTAATCTTCTATTTATAGGTTGTCCAAAGGTGGGTTTATAGTGGGTTGGGGTTTCTATAATGAAGGGCCCAGAGTGGTTTCTTGATCTTGATTGGGTTAACCATTATGTAAACTCGTTAATTGATTTCTTAATATGACTTGAGTAATTATAAGGTGATTTGGATCATTAGGTGTCTACCAATAAGATTTTTGTTTGTGGGATTCTATCATATGATTTTGACAAATAGCAACATCATATTGATTTAACAAATTATCCCACATCATTATCTAATTAGAATCATGAAAATTCAGGAAAAAAAACAATTTCAGTTGTGTTCCCAGTTTATTATACTATAAATTTTTGACCAATGAAAAGGTTTTCAACTTCTTTCAAGGTATTCTTTTCTAGCCCATTAAGGTGTCAAAATCGTATGGGGGCTCGATGTGCCATGGCAGCAATATGTAGTACTGCTGCTGTCTCACCTGCAGAGGTGTGCCATGTGCGATTATGGAGTGTACAATGCTGATCCAACCTGTACTAGTAATATATTGATATGTGGTCTGACACTAAAACCGAACACCTTGTTTTCCCTTGCAAACTACTTTCAAATATCAATGATGTCTTTGCAGTAAACAAATCTACCATTCATCTCAAATATAGAACATTCAAAATACATGTACAAGTTGTGTCTTTCATAATTAAGTTTAAGGTACCTATCTAATAAAAAACATTTTAATATTTTAAGCTACTATTTTTTAACAAAACACTCGAAAATCAATCTTTGTTTAAAACTATGCATCACATCATAATTTTTGTTTTGGGGCCTCATATTCATGCCACTTAGGCCAACGTAAATGCTTGATATTCCACATTGAGCCTGTTTGTAACTAAGGATTGTCATCATCAAACGCTTATGTGTGCCTAACCTCAACTAGAGTGCTTCGTAGAACAATATTACATTATTACAACAAGAACAATAAAGCCTTAATTTGAAACTAATTCGACTTGGCTAGATGAATTGTTTTTCTCTATTTTGTTCAGTTTAGAGCCATATTTTATATAAAATGCAAAGAAATTAAATCTTTCTAGATCACTTCCATATAAATTTCAAACTCTGTTGACCTCTTTTTCCTCTTATATGTATTAACTTACTCTTTTGCATCAATCGATCCCTAGGTCTACATTAGAAATATCTAAACCTTCTAAGTTGTCCTTTTAATTGTCTTCAATTGGTGCTACTTCTATTTTTGGACAAATGACTTTATTTCTTTTTTTATGTAAAAGATGTTACAATATTGTTTATCTATAATCCTATTTTTTTCTTTATTTCTTAAATGTTGTACTAGTTTTTGTTATTTTCTTTTGTTGTTTCTTTGTTGACCTTGAAATCCTCTTCAAATCGTAGAAAGTGTTACCCAATAGTAAGGTCTACAATAATGGTTACTGGTGTTGGGCTGGCACTATTCAGTTTGGTATGCTTCATGAATACACACCAATTATTCAAGTTGTACAATATTTTAGTACAATATACTTTGGTATCGAGGCAATATAGGTGGGTTGGGTGGTTTGGCCTTGCCTCTGTACAAAACCAGGAGTCTAAACCATCTTGGTTTTGGGACCAATTTGGTTTGGTTTGATAGGAATCACCTAGTTTAGGATGGTTCAGCTAACTCTAGTCAATAGTCTCCTTGATTTATATCTTGTCCTCTATCAAATCTCTCATATCACTATATATTGACTTCATTTTCTTTGGCTATTTAGAGTTCACTTATTGAATGGAATCTCAACTTCCTATATATTTCAAGCATATTATTATTGCCTTACCTTTCACATGAAAAAAGAAAAAGAAAAAAATGGAACTGAAGTAAACCCAAATTAGGCCTTAGTGTTATATTCTTTAAATCATCCTTCATAAAAAAAGTCTTCTTGGAGCATGTGGATTTCACCATTGTGGGTTTGGAGAAAGTTAGATGTATGTAGCCTTACTCTAGTGGGTGGAGAGACTATTTTCATGTTTCAAACCCATGATGCTATGGAGAAACCTTATTGTTGCAGCAAGGCTTGCCCTCTTAGTTCATCCTTCATCTCCTAGACAAACTTGCTCCATTATCACTAAACCCAATTTCAGCTTGACTATACTTTCAACTAAATGCAGAAATCTCTGCAATTCCAAACTTTAACTTGCAACCTTAGATCTTATTACATTCATGCTTATATTCCCTCTAATTATAATATGGATTTGGTGTAGGATCTTCATTTTGTAGGATTCCTAAATCCCAAAAATGTATAAGAGTAGTTTTAGCAGTGATACACAACTTTTTTGGTATAAGTAATTAGCTAACAATTTTTTGTTGTAAATAACTTTCATTTGGTGATTGATTGTTAGCATTTTGTTCTTTCAAACGATAAATTTGTCTGCTTATGTAAATTTTTTCTATTTCCAGATTTGCCTCTGGTGCAGACATCCCAGATACTGCTGGTTTTCTTGATATGCATGACAAATGTGACACTGTTACAGAATTTCTGGATATACCTGATAATTTCCATCATGTGCAACAAAAACATTATCCCCTTATAATAACATTCCAGAAGTTTCTGGTGATGCTTGATGGCACAATGACTAACTCATACTTCGATAAGTTTTATGGTACAAGCAAGGTTCCCGTACCTGAGCAGGGAGCTGCAAAATCTCTTGCACTGCAGGCTATTATCCGCAGCAAAGAAGTCACCTATGAGCGCTTTGTTGGATTGTACTGGCCTCATTTTAACGCAAAGTTGACAAAGAAACTCGACCCCTCTACTGTTTACACCCAAATAATTTCACATATTAAAGGTGGAGTAGATGGATGTGGCCCATGATGTCAGCCTTTGTAAGGAAGATTATGTGAGGCTCTCCGAGAGGAGGGTGTCCACTTTGAGCGGGGAAAAAAGAGAAATGATATATGACATATTTCTTCATTATGAGAACAGGAAGCAATTAATGGAGAATTTGATTTATCTGATCTGGTGATGGATCTTCACCACCGATTACGTTTTGAAAGCTACATGTTTGATAAGGTAGATTTTGTTTACATTGATGAGGTCCAGGATCTCACAATGAGACAAATAGCACTTTTCAAGCATGTCAACAGAAACTTTCAGGAAGGTTTTGTTTTCGCTGGAGACACTGCACAAACTATTGCTAGGGGCATTGATTTTAGGTTCGAAGACATAAGATCCCTTTTTTATAAGGAGTTCGTTTCAGGATTTGGACATAGATATCATGAGAAAACGAGGAAAATACCACATATCTCAGGTAACTTCCAGTTACAACAGAACTTTCGTACTCATGCTGGTGTGCTTAATTTGGCTCAAAGCATCATGGATCTGCTTTACGAGTTTTTTCCATTATCTGTTGATAAATTAAGTCCAGAAATTAGTTTGGTATATGGAGAAGCTCCAGTATTACTTAACTGTCGAAATAATGAGAATGCCATCATCACTATCTTTGGGGGCACGGAAGGTCTTGTGGTACTATGAAAGGGTTTGGAGCTGACCAGGTTGTCTTGGTTCGCGATGAATGTTGCAAGGAGCAAATCATAGGCCATATTGGGAAACAGGCTCTTGTGCTTACAATTATGGAATGCAAAGGACTTGAATTTCAGGTAATAAGTCCATAGATTTTTAAAGTATGATGTGGTTGTGAATTGTTTTACCTTACGTAGCTAATGTTGCTTTTGCAGGATGTATTATTGTATAACTTTTTTGGAGCTTCTCATTGAAAAATCAGTGGAGAGTAATTTATGGATATATGAAGGAAATTCATGCATGAATCCACTCCAGGGTCATTTCCTTCTTTTGATGAGGCCAGGCACAGTATTCTATGCTCAGAACTGAAGCAGCTCTATGTTGCCATTACTCGAACTAGACAGAGGCTCTGGATTTATGAACAACTGATGAATACTCTCAACCAGTGTTTGATTATTGGAAGAGCTTGTGTCTTGTCCAAACGAGGACTTGGATAGCTCTCTTGCAAAACTATGCATACTGAAAGCAGCCCTGAAGAATGGCAGCCTTGTGGTGTCAAGGTTTGTGTCTAAGTGTCATGTTTCCTTTATTTGGTTCATATTATTTTGTGATTAAATGCCAACATTTTTTCTATTCTACTTAAATGATGTTAAATTTTGGGTGCAGTTATTCAATGTAGGGAACTTTGAGATGGCCACAATGTGTTTTGAACGGGCTGGTGATGATTACAGAGAAAAATGGGCCAGGGCTGCTGGTCTTCGCACAACTGCTGATCGTATAATTTCTGTGGATTTTGAAAGGGGTCAGTCGGCTCTTAAGAAGGCTGCTGAGCTTTATGAATCCATTGGTAAAGCAGAAAATGCTGCTAGTTGTTTCATAGCATTAAAGGACTTCAAAACTGCAGGTTTAATCATGCTTCCTATTCTCATTTAAATTTGCTATAGATTAAGCTAAACATTTTGTATCGTATGTTGAGAATAATCTTTAATCTAGAATTCTTTAATTGCTGGAAAATTCAAGAACTTTAAAATAGCAAGTCTAAGATCTTCTTTTACACTTACATTTTCTTTGGAAAATATGTTCCTACTGATATGAACATAAATGTAAAGCCTTTTAGGTTTCAATTTCATTTTTTTTTTTAAAAAAAAGTCAAAGTTGGTTGAGTAGGTCTTTATACTTGTTGGTGCGATACTGTACTGACACAATATGCAACAGTGTACTAGTCAGGCGCTATTTTAGCCATGGAAGGACAAACCAAACCGAACGAGTTGGTTTGGCTCGAAGTTAACCGAGCTGGTCGGAAATTGATATGAAAAACCCCTCCAATTCACCATAAGGCCTAAATTGCTATAAAACACTTTAAACCATGCCGAACTGCTTGGTTTGGGCTTGATTGAGTCGATTTTGGGTGGGGTGGGGTGGGGGCGGCCTAAATTCTTGTAGCCAACCCCTTGTAGGGTATCGACTTAGTCCTGAATAGAGCAAAGTGAAGGAAGTAGATTCATGTAGTTGACCCCATATAGTTGGGAAAAGGCTTAGATGAATGAGTTGAGTTGAGTTAAGTGGGGTGGGGTCGGCCTAGGGCAGGGTCAATTCACTTAAATAGACAGAGAGAGAAAGAGAGAAGCTTGGAAACACTTGTAATTTCTCATCCACTCTCTCTCATATTTTCAAAACTTGAAATCTTCTCTGTTTTTTTAAAGATTTGAGTCAAGTGATGCAATATAATGAGTGAAAGGTAAGTTGATTGACAAGAATTGAACTTAGAGAACAAACATTTAAAATGAAAACAATCTAAATTGAAGAACCCTTCGTTGGTGAAGGAAGTTCTCACTAGAATATTTTTTTATTAATGTCCCAAAAGATAATTTTTATGATTAATCAAAGAATATGTAACCACAACCCTAACGTTAATTTAGGCATTAAACCCGATACGTTGTATGTTGACCCTGTCCTCAATTAGGCGGTTCAGGGTGAAATGAATAAGCTCAAAACTAAGATGGTTTGGCCTCTTGATTTGGAAAGAGGGCAAATCGCCGTGCCGACCAAACTTGCCTCGAACCAATGTACCAAACCAAACTGAACCATCCGATTTGGCTTGATTTAGAATAGTTCATGTCTTGTGGTCTCCTGGTCTATTCAACTAGTACACTATTGTTTTGGTATGGTATGTATCGTATTGGTTCGATACCAAAATAGTACCAGTTTTTAGTATGGTGATCCTCAACATAAAAATTTTATTAGGAATAATACTTGATAATAAAGAAATATGCTAGAATTATTTAGGTCTAAATATAGAAACCGGCTAAAGTTTGATATTATCTGTAATAAAAATTTTAAAGGAAAATATGGCAAAAACCTTTGAATCCAATGAGAAAATGAATATTTACTTATTGAAGTCTTTGCCCATAAATCTCTTGGCTTCTTTGAAGTTTGGCATGGTCATATTGATCAGAGTATCATTATATCCTATGCTGCATCACAAAGGAGGGAGGTTTCAGCCTAACATCAATTATGTCTTGTCCTATTCTCCTATCTTTTTTTCTCAACTTAAATGGGCTGGAAATGGGAAAAGGTAGTTTCTCAATGTCAAAACTTAGGATCTTGGCATGATTTCATGATATATTATAGATCGAAGGATGATCTACTCATATCAACTAAAATCTTGATATAAGTATTTGATGTGTATAACCTTAACAGGATGCATGAAATTTTTTCTTTATTACATGCCATCTCTTAGTTTTTTCTTTTATTACATACCATCTCTTTGTCATAACACAACTGGATGTGAATGAACTATAATTAGGAAAATCCATGTGATAAAGTCTTTTCTAGACAATAGCAAATGAAATCCATGCCTTAGCCTTCTGAATGGAGGAATAAGGTCTTCTGAATGGAGGCTGCACCAATTCTGGGTCTAGCAGCCTCCTTTCTCCTTCCTCATCCCAGCACATTGGAGTTCTATATTTTCTCCCATACAAGGCCTAATAGGGTTCCATATCAATGCTAGAATGATAGCTATTATTATATGCAAACTCAATCAAGGGTAAATGATCATACCAACTACCAAAAAACTCAATGTTACATCCTTTAAGCATATCCTCCAGTGTTTGAATGGTTCTCTCAGACTGACCATCAGTTTGGGGGTGAAATATTGCGCTAAACCTCAATTTAGTCCCCAAAGCCTTTTGCAATTTTGCCCAAAAGTAAGATGTAAACCTTGGATCTCTATCTGATACAATTGATACTGGCATACCATGCCTACTCACAATTTCACGCACATATAATTTTGCTAATTTATCCAAGGTAAATGAAATCTTAATAGGTAAAAAATGGGCAATTTTAGTCAATCTATCAACTATCACCCAAATGGAATCATTACCCTGTCTTGTCCTTGGGAGTCCTACAATAAATTCCATGGTAATATGCTCCTATTTCCATTCTGGCACAAACATTGGTTGAATCTTGCAAGCTGAACTTTGGTGTTCTGCTTTAATTTGCTGGCACACTAAGCACTTAGAAACAAACTCAACTATCTCTCTTTTTATCCCCTGCCACCAGTAATTTTGTTTAATATTTCTATACATTTTTGTACTTTCTGGGTACATTGAATAAGCTAAGCTATGTGCTTCCTTTAGAATTTATTCTTTTAGTGATTTCATAGCAAGCACACATATTCTATCCTTAAATAACAGTACTTCATTACCTCTAACTGAAAACTCTGATAGAGATCCATAATGGATTAATTCTCTAACTTTTTGCAACTACGAATCCTGCATCTGTGCTTCTCTTATTTTCTCAAGCATCAGAGGTCTAACTCTGAAAGTTGCCAATAAGGCTTCTGAACTCTATAATGCTAACTCTGCATCTAATCTTCTCAATTCTATCATTAAGGATAGCTGCACTGCTCTAATGGAAGCTAATATGGCTATTGACTTTCGACTCAAAGCATCAGCCACAACATTAACTTTCCATGTGTGATACTCTATTGTAAAATTTAATCTTTTATCAATTCTATCCACCTCCTCTGCCTCATATTCAATTCTTTTTGGGTCAGAATATACTTCAAGCTCTTGTGATCAGTAAATATCTAGCACTTCCTCCCATATAGATATGTCTCCACACCTTCAATGCAAATATTACTGCTACTAATTCTAAATCATGGGTAAGGTAATTCTTTTCATAGGATCTCAACTATCTAGAGATATATGCAACTATTTTTCCATTCTGCATCAATACACACCTCAGACCCTTAAGTGAAGCATCACTATATATCACATAGTCACTGCCACTATTAGGAAGTGTCAATACTAGGGCTGAGGTAAACCTTCCTTTCAACTAATCCATACTTTTCTAACATTCACTAGGCCATTTCAAACTTGGCATTCTTTCTGAGCAGCTTAGTCATGGGAGAAGCTATAATGGAGAAGTTTTCTATAAATCTTCTATGATATCCTGCCAACCCCAAGAAACTCCTCACCTCTGTCTGATTAGTAGGTGCCTCCCAATTCATAATGGCTTCAACTTTTTGAGGGTTTACCATAATGCTCTTGGCTAAAACTACATGTCCCAAAAATTTTACCCCATCCAGCCAAAACTCACTTTTACTCAGTTCAACATATAATTGCTTCTCCCTTAAGATTTGCAATACTATTCTCAGATGCTACTCATGCTCCCCTTTGCTTTTGGAATAAATCAAGATATCATCAATAAATATTATAACAAACTTGTCTAGAAACTTTCAAAACACCTGATTCATTAGTCCTATAAAAGCAGCTAGGGCATTCGTCAAGCCAAAAGGCATCACCAAAAACTCATAATGACCATATCTGGTTCTAAAAGTAGTCTTTGATACATTCTTCTTTATCCTCAATTGATAATACCCAGATCTCAGATCAATCTTTGAAAACACTACTGCCCCTTAAAGCTAATCAAACAAATCATCAATCCTTGGTAATGGATAATTGTTTCTAATGGTCACCTTGTTAAGCTGTCTCTATGCGTAACCTCAAGGTACCATCCTTCTTTATAAACAACACCGGTGCACCCCAAGATGAAACACTGGGTCTAATAAACTCTTATCCAATAATTCTTGCAACTGGCTTTTTAATTCTTTTAACTCTTTTGGAGCCATTCTGTAGGGTGCTCTGGCTATAAGTCTAGTATCTAGAATCAGATCTATACTGAAAATCAATTTGTTTATTAGGTGGTAACCCTAGCAGCTCCTAAGGGAATACATTTAGGAAGTCACACACCCCTGGGATATCAGCTAGCTCTAGACCACTGTCCTCTAAACTCACCACATGAGCTTGAAAGGCCTCATTTCCCTTTGCTAGCATTCTATTGGCTGACAAAGCTGAAATTATTACTGAGGGCAATACTCTCCTCTCACCTTTAAAACAGACCTTCCTACCATCTGAAGTATGCAACACTACTTTCTTCTTTAAGCAGTCTACTTTGGCTCCATGCACTGATAGCTAATCCATTCCCAAAATAGCATCAAATTCTTTCAGATTTACAGGATCAAATTTGCTGCTAATCTCTGACCCTCCACCAAAACATCACAGCCTCTATATCTGGTCTGCAATAAAGGGTCTCCCTACTGGCTAGACACCACTAATTGGCTACCCATTAGACTCACTTCTTTATCTAGATGCTTTGTGAAACTTAATGATTTGAATGAATATGCAGATCCAGAATCAATTAAAATATAAGTATCATGGTTATTGATGGGTAGCATACCTGTCACGATATCTGGATCCACCTGGGCCTCTTACTCGATCATAGCAAAAACTCTAACTTCAGCTCTTAGAACAATTGGGGGCACTCGATTAGCATTAGACCTCATCTGACTGGCTGAAGCTGGAGCACTGTTGTCACCCCTCTTACTAGGCTGTCCTGTAGGCATTACTAGCCCCTGAGGATGATCATCAGCCTACGACACTCTCCTGAGGCAATCTTTTTTCATATGATCTAATTCGCCATAGATATAACATCCCTTGTTGCCCCTCCTACACTCTCCAAGATGCAACTTCCCACATACACTGCATGGAGGTATAGCTCTTCCTTCCAAAATTGGACAGCTTTGGTCTTTCACCTCTCCAGATATCCTACTGCTAGCCACCTAAGGCACCCCCCCATAAAATGGCTTCTCTGGGTTGGGCTAGATGCTAACATAGATGCTGACCTCCTGCCAACATCAATAGGAGTTCTCACACTAGAACTAAAATGTCTTGCCCTCTCGGGTCTCTTGAATGTCTGAATCCCTTCAGCAGTAGAAGAGAAACTATATGCACTTCTTTTTATTTTTTCCTATCTCTTAGGAATTCCTTCTCTATCTCTTCTCCTCTAAGTGCCCCTTGCACCAAATCAGAATAATTATTATAACTTTGAATATGGGTCTTAGCTTTTATTGGGAGGTTCAACACATCCTGGAATAATCTGCATTTCTCCTTCTCCTCTACAATTAGTGCCTTAGCAAACTAGGATAATTCTACAAAAGCAGCTTCATACTTAGCCATAGACATTTTCCTTAGGTCAGACCAAGGAATTCCCTCTCTTTTGATCTCTATAAGCCTTAGAATACTATTGTTGATAAATTTCGTTCTAAATTCTCCCCAAGTCATCTCTACTTCCTATGGCTGCTTGCTACATACAGACCTCCAATTTTGGGCTCTGCCCTCCAGCAAGAAGGTGGCTATACTCCATCTTTGCTCATCCTTCAGCCTGAATAGGGTCAGTAGTTCCTTGAAACTCCAAAGCCCCCAATTTCTTGGCTCTTTCCACATTCCTTTCAGCCTCCAAATTTCTAAACTGAATGCTAGAGCTAGCACCCATAGCTGCTACCACAGCCTAAGTAATCATGCCCATCAAGCCTGGCATACTCAGTTCCTAAGCCTGTGCCTAAGACGGGTCCACCGGCACTGGGGTAGCAGACTGAGAAGAAAACTTTGGCATCTACTCTAAAGATGCCTCCACCCTTGCCTCATTAGAGGGTGAATCACTAGAAACAATCCTATGAGGTTGACCTTCTCTAACTAACCTTCTGGGTCTTTCTGACCTCTGCCTCTACCTATGCCTGAAGATTGTTCTCCTTCCTTATTGGCCTTGTTATTAACCATCCTACAAAACATAATTCATTACATTAGTTTCATCATTCCAAATTATAATCAATCATTCTAGACTCATGCTCATGTCCCTAAGACCTAATAACCTAGTGCTCTGATACCAAACCTTGTTGGCACCCTTTTCCTTGGCCACTGGCAAACTCTGGTACCTATGGTAATCAGGTAGAATTTTTCTAGCCTTTATGTAGTGCTCCATAAAGTCCTAGTAAACTCTATCAGATTATCACAAGTAGTATACTCAAATCTCATCATGTTAAAGACTTGTTCATACCTGCTCAAATAATTTATACATTTTCTCAAAATGTTTATCACCGTATTTAATTTACCCTGCTCAGATAAAAGTTTACATTTGATATCCTTTGGCAGTTCATAAGATCACATTCACAATTGACATAAGAACTCACTAATACATAATTTATACTCATCTCTTCCAAATAAAAATCTTTATCTCATTTCATTTAGGTCAATGATACACCATAGAGTCTCAACTATATATATACACATGTGCACATACATAAATGTCTCCCCACACTATCTCATATACAAAAAGATCATTTTTAATCTTCTTTACATTCGAGCAGCTTCACCGACTACTACTCTTTTTAGCTATGCAACTAGAGGTCCAAATCCCGGGCCGACCTTCTAACCTATCAACCCATGTTTACAGATCTAAAAATAAAAGTCAACCATATAGTGGTGAGGCCTAAGTCTCAGTGACTGGATAACCATTTAACTATGGGAAAACTGAGAACAAATCATCATTTTAAAATATAGTAATACCGTATAGCATGAATAACCCAAAATATACTTTAGACATGATATCAAAATTTTAAACATAGGTTATGCTTCCAATAATATATCTTTATTTGAAATGTAGTCACAACATGCACCTTTTTGAAATGATAAAGAAAAGTCATAAGTTAGCTTATGCTTGAATAATATATCAGAACTAAAATATTGTGTAAATCACTTTCCCATTTAAATATAAACTAGTTATATAAAACTCAAAACTCATATATGCAACTTATCTTTGTAAAACAGATAAACATATTTTTATAGCTCAGCCTTTTTGTTCTTTTCCTTTCGATCCCTATTGGGATATACTTTGCCCACTGGCATTTCTTTTAAAAACTCTTTTCCACCAGGGGTATGCTTGGCCTACCATGCCTTTTTAAAATATAAATACAAAATTTTCAAATCTCATAATGCTGGGCTGTGTATGCTGCTTCCGAGGTACCATCCTACAGTCGCCTTCTTGCAGGTGTACTCTCATTGGGTGTTTAAGCTAGCAACAGGATCTCTCCACAAATAGCATCACTTACCTATGTGGTTCACCTAACAATATGATTCTGCCCTTTTTATCTAGGCCTCCTCTTTGCCCCTTCCTTGGGCTAATCTTTGTACCCCCATGGGCTATATAGTAACCAGCTCAATATCGAGCATGCCCCCATGGGCTGCTTGCAACCTGTCCCACTAGGCTTGGTCTAGCTTGTACTCACCCCTGGCCTCAGAATCATCATACGATCGAATCACAAGGAGGTGTCGGCTCAATAGTAGTATGCAATGGTCATACTACGACATAGTCTACAGGATGATCAGCTCCGTACTGCTTGATGCTCTTTATGGTTCATGCATTAAAGCTTACTCTTTTTAAAACTTTACCATGCATATATGCTCATGCATGCCTCCAAAACTCATACTTAAGAACTCAGGCTCGACACTCTTGCTTTAAAACTTATGCTCAAACTCATGCTTTAGAACTTATGCTCAAACTCATGCTTTAAAACTCATGCTTAGACTCGCTTTAAAACTCATGCACAAACTCATGCTTTAAAACTCATGCTCAGACTCATGCTTTAAAACTTATGCTCAGACTCATGCTTTGAAACTCATGTTCAAACTCATGCTTTGATATATCATATCTTAGGTTCTCATTTTTCATGCTCAAACCACATGCAACACTCTACTAAGCATATCATCATAAGTTTGTAACAAAATACCCTCATACTACCATAATATAAATTTTTGCATCGCTAAATGAGGAACCCACTCACCTTAGCTGATAGCACTCTGGACTGGTGGCTAATTCTTGTTTCCGGCTCTCTAGAACAACCCTCTTGACCTAAGTCATCATACAGACACATGCACTATTAGGGTTACATGCATGTACTGTTTCCCTGAAACTTTGCATGCAAGCATGCATGCTCAAAATTCTAACACCACATAATTTTTCTTCCACCCTTTCTTCTACTTAGGGACATACAATGCTATCATCTCATTCACATCAATCCATGCAAATCTAATGCTATACTGGGTTTGTGGGTGCTAGAACTTACCTTAAAAGCTATCATAGCCACCAAGCTCTTTCCTTCCCCTCTCTTCTTTCTTTTCTTCTTCTTCTTCTTTCTCTTTTCCTTTCTTTCCTCGCTGAATTCCTCTTTCCTTTTTCTTCTCTTTTCTTTCTCTTTTTATCTTTTCTTTCATCCATATCTGTAGATGCCTTAGGGGCTAAGCAAGAGAGGGTTAGTGGGTTTTAATTACCATCCACTAACCTTCATCCCATAATAAAATCATCAAACTACCTTTTTCTCTCTATCCGAATCTCGGAACATGGAAGTAGGCGACCATATAGGCCACTTTTCACATTTCTCAAAAGTAGGCGATCATATGGTTGCCTATTTCCCTCCACAACAAAAGTAGGCAACCATATGGTTACCTACTTCCCTCCTTGCCAAAAGTAGGCGATCATATGGTTGCCTACTGAGGCTGGCTTCTCTATTTCCCCCTTCTGCCTTCACGCATGAGGATCCTAAACCTTTAATCCTCCAACTCTTCCTTCAAAAATTATTTAAATGGCCAAAGGAAATCAACAACTCATTAAAATCATCATGAAATCTTTCAATACAACACATATCATTATTATTACAAAATTTCTCGAGCAATTACAAGGAGTAGAATTTCTGGATGTTACAACCGCTATTCCCCTCTACCACCCACCATCATACCTCCAACACTAACCACCTTGCACAACCTATATTTTTTAAATTTTTTAAATTGAAAAATGAATTTTCTTCTCAAAGGAATGAACATGCTTTACATATTTTCTATGGAGAGAATTTGAAATAGAGATGAAAACTAGAGATAGAGAATGACGAATTGTTTCCTTCAATTAAACAAGCCCTAAGCTCCTTTCATGGGTGATTTTTCTTATTAGAATGATTGAGATCCAATGATGGTTTTGATTAGGGATTTTCTGGGATTAGAGATTATGGAAGAGAATCAATGTTTATCTGAAGAGGGTTGGAATCGTAGAAGGGCACCATAGAAGGGAGGGCATAGCTATAGGAAAGAGGAAAGTGAACACGGAGTTGATATGAGCTTTCGAACATCTATAAAATGCTATGGTGGTGGGGGCTTTGGGAAGGGTAGGGAAAAAAGAAAATAATCATTAAAGTTTTAATGGAATTGATTCCGTGGCTTAAAGAAATATTTTTAAAAACAAAGGAAGTAAGCATTTTTCATTTTCATTCCCTCCATAAGTTTGGAAAGACACTTTTCGAAATAAGGGAACCAAACATCTTCCTTGCATTGAATTTCATGTTTTCACTTTAAAAGTAATAACATGAAAAAAGTAATATCAAATAAGGCCTTAACATCCACATGACCACTTTACAAAAATTTATAAAGGTTTATCATAGTTCAACAAACCAAAATATCCAAAATGGTCCATGAAATCATAGAGGTCTGGTAAGCTCACTATGCAACCTCTGCCCACATCCTCCTGTGCTTCAAGCTCTAAAAAAGAGATAAAAGAAGATTGAATTGGAAGCTCAATAAATAACCATAGCTAGAGGCATCAAGCAAGTATGATATAAATAATCAAAATAATTTCAACACACGTAGAATTCTGTAATTAGTATTCCATATACAAATATTGCCCAATAAGAATTTCCTAATTAAGTTTGTACATACTTAACTCATCTAAGCCTTTTTCCAACTACATGGGGTCGGCTACATGAATCTGCTTCCTTCACTCTACTCTATTTAGGACTAAGTCAAAATCAAGTTTGTACATGTAATTAGGAAAAATGAATTCATATGCAACTACATATACAATTATTTCCAGTAATGAAAAGAAACTATTATCAAAAGTCAAAACTAATGTTCCATAGATAATTTCAAAGGACAGTTTATATCCACTTCAAAAATTAACATTTATGCAATTATTATTAATAAATAATGAATTGTTTTATATGCCATTCTAACAAATAACTTATGAACTAATTTTCAAAACTATTATTTAATAATTCATTTATCTATCCAGAGACTTATAATCCCTGTGACAGGTCTCACTGTATACTATTCCATGTTTAGTCATTACAGAGAGGTCCGCTGTACTGCATGTAACCCATGCGGTGGATGCCCATGTTACTGTATATAACCCCTATGGTATAGGTCCATTATACTGCATTTCACTCCAGTAATATAGATCTATTGTACCACATTTATTCCTTGTAGCATAGATCCACAGCAATCAAGTTTAGAAATGATCAAGTACCGATGTATAATCCCCATTGATATGGTTTAGTACGTGGCCTTACTGAGAGTTTATGGTACATACAAGTCCAATAGATTTACTATTATTTTCTCATTTTTTTTAATTTATGAACATTTTATTTTACTTCTTTTTTATAATATATTCATTGCATGGCCTTTTGCTTGAGTCTGTCCTGAGTGTTAGGACAGTACAAGATGATCTGCTGAATGTCGAAGACCATTGCAGGTGATTTAAATACAGCAAATATCTTCCCATTGCTTATCATTTATTTGCATAATTGGTTGTGTGTTTTGTTCTTAATTATAGTGCTATGGAAAAATTTTCTTACAAGGTACACTTTTAATATGTTTCTTTTGAAATGTTTGCTGGCAGCATTGGAGCTTCTCATATAACCTTTTGTATTTCTCCCTTGAATCCTAACAGGTACAATTTTTATGGAGAAATGTGGTGTATCTAGACTTGAATCTGCGGGAGATTGTTTTGCTATGGCAAAATGTTGGTCTCTTGCTGCTAAGGCATATTCCAAAGCCAAATGTTTCTCAAAGAGTTTGACTATGTGCACCAGAGGGGCGCTTTTTGATTTTGGACTGAATTTTATAGAACAGTGGAGGAAGGATTCATATTCTGATGACCGAATGCTTGAAGAATACAATGCAGCAAAAATCTCATTTTTGAAGAGCTGTGCAGTGCACTATTATAAGCTCGGAGATTTTAAACATATGTTGGTGATTGTTAAGGCTTTTGATTCCATGGACCAGTTCCGGGATTTTTTAAAGTCCGAGAATCTTCTTGATGAGCTACTAATGGTGGAAGTTGAGTCAGGGAACTATCTTGAGGCGATAAACATTTCACGAATGAAGGGAGACACCTTATTTGAGGCTGACATATTTGAAAAAGTTGGTGATTTTGAAAAGGCTACAGAGTTAATTATCTTCCATGTTCTTAGTCAATCCCTCTGGACTCCTGGAAGTGAAGGCTGGCCAATTAAGCATTTTGAAAAGAAAGATGAACTTTTGGATAAAGCAAAGACTCTTGCTGAGCGGGTGTCATGTTCCTTCTATGAATCTATGTGCATAGAAGTGGAATTGTTATCTGATAGGTCGATCAATTTGTTTGACTTGGTCAAATACTTGAATCATTGTCGTAAACTTCAAAATGTTCGATTGGAAATTCTTATTGCACGTAAAATTCTGGATATCCATCTTCAGACTGAACTCTCCAAGTTTTTTTTGGAATCAGAGTTTGTTTTGGACAAGGAAAAACATGTTAATGAAATGATGAATCAGAATCAGTGTTCCATTGCGACATTGGTATACTTCTGGAACTTCTGGAAGAAGAAGATATTGGATGTATTGTCCTACCTTTGTTTCTTTGACCATCCTGGTAAAAATGACCTGCTGATGTATGAAACTTTTTGTCTCATGTATCTTGGAGTTAGAAAAGAGGAGAATTCCTTTATCGTATTGGATCCTGAAGCAAAGTGGTTGAAAGATATTGGTGGTGGCTTTCCTAAGTGGAGTCATAAGAGGAGTCATAACTTGATTCGGTTGAGTTTCAATCAATTTGCTACATCTGCTCAAAATTTTTGGTCTTCAGAACTTTCTCATGTTGGTACAGGAGTACTGGATGGACTTCAATCTGTATATAATTTGTATTTCAAGAAAGATTGCCCACTACTCTTGAAAGGAAATGTTGTCCTTCTTATGTTTGAAGTTGCAAAATTTCTCAGCGAAACAAAATTACTAAGTATAAAACATTGTTCAGGGAAGATCGAAAAATCCCTTGCTTTGTCCAAAAGGTCTATATTTGATCTCGTTTTTCCACTTGATTGGACAAGGGCAATGACAGAGGACATGATTACATTGCGTGAGAGTGGTCCTGCAAGTCAGATCCTTGCAGAAGTCCTTGATGAAAATCTTAGCCATAGGAATGGCAAGGTAACACATGGACAAATAGGGAGACTTGTGATGATTCTCTTTGTTACTGGACAGTTGACTAATGAATTGTCTCAGAAGATCAGCCCTTGTTTGTATCATATGCAACCATGGAGATATTTTATTAGTGCAATGAAATCTTTTACAGATTGTGGCTCTGGGCATGTGTTATTGGTCTGTGAATTTCAGAAAGCTTTGGAAAGTACTTTCAAGACAGACTGGACAAGGGAGCATGATTACATTTCTCCTCACTGTTTCGTGTATCTCATTGAGTGTCTAGCATTTATGGCATCATCTTGCCTGGGAAATCCAAGCTTTTATACTACCAAGTCAACTCTCTTTGAAGTGCTCAGCTACCATGGTTATAAGGAATACATGGGTGCATGCTTTGTTGTTCCTACTGTAGATCTCCGTAATTCTATTGTCAAGGTGCTTCATTATATTTCGGGCATGGTTCAAATGCTTCTAAAAAGCAAGCTTGATTTACAGGAATGGATCAAAAAGTCTTGCAACCCTGATTGGCCATGTGAATCTCTGGTGCTGCGATTAGTTATTGTCCTATCTCTGGTCCATTTGAATATTGGATCAACTATGTCTGTGGTTGAGAAACTACTTTCATGGGAAGATATCTACCCAGATTTACCTGTACTGTTCAGTAAAGAGTTTTACAGTGCAGTATCATCTCCAATAAGAGATAGGCTTCATTTTGTTAGGAATTTCTCAGAGGCATTAAGAATGATTGGAAATCCTTTTGTTGCTGTCTGCTGCCAAGATGGATCAAAATTCTCGGATCTAAATGTTGTTGTGGTGAACTCTGAGAACCTAAGAATCCGGGATGATGTTCTTCCAAGGCTGTTTCCAAAAGTCGCACAAAAGTTGGAGGGTAAAGATTCTATTCCGAAAACAATTGATGGGAATTTAGGTGAAGCCAATCTTAGTATTTACTGTGAAAATCAGGAGGGTAATTCAAAATATCTACCCACTATTTTAGTTGATCAAGTGACAAAAAAACAATGGTCTGAAAATGAAAATGGGAATGATAGCAGCAGTCTACGACAAAAATATGATCATTTCTGGGAGACACTCTTGGCACTCCGGTCAGAAAGAAAGGACAAGCTGGAGATGCTAGTAGCACTAGTTTTGATGCCAACAAACTCCAGGTAACGTAGGCACACCTCGTTCCCAAAATTCACCCTCTCACATATTTTTGCATTCCTTTGTACATGATTCCTTTTTATGTATATTGACCATTTTAACAGACCTCATTAAGGTGTGAAATTTTGAATTGCTAATGTGTAAGAATGGAACAGCTGATTGCTGCTTTTGCTGTTTTAGTTGGAAGCAGAAGCAGCTGGACATAATAGATATGCCACAACAAGGCTGAAGCATAAAGTCTATCAGATGATGAGAAGCTGTTTGAAACATGCGTCATGAGTTAGAACTGTTATCACAGTTTCTAGACCAATCAAGGTTAGTGGTCTTCAAGCTGGATATGATGTCAAGGTCACCTGATAATTAGCTAATATGTGTTCAATTTTTGGCATAGAGATATCACCCTTTTCCTGCTAATTTGCTATGGAATTTTTTTCCTTGTACATGGTCTTGCTTCCCTCTAATTCTGATAAGTTCTTATTATTGGCACTTTTTTAGGCACAAACTCATTAACAAACTCCTTAATTTAAATTTTACCATCTTTGGCACTTTCTAATTCTGTTAAGTTCTTATTATTGTCACTTTCTTTAGGCACAAACTCATTAACAACTCCTTAATTTAAATTTTACCATCTTTTACACTTTGAAGATCATTGTTAAAGAGTATATGCTGTTGGGAATTTTGTGTATTTATATGAATCAAATTTATATATTATACAACAGAAAATAAAATAAATATGAATTTAATTCTCAAAGCCCAAGATCCTTGAACAAATTCAATTCAAATTAAATCTAAAATTTTTTAAACCATTCCTGTGTATATGAAGACTGACCATTTTAACTCTAATCTAGACAGAGATCTTTAGATGATGTAGGATTAGATGAATTCAATGATGAATTGCTAATGTGAACTAGGATGTGGGAATGAGAGGATGTCCAGCATTGAGTTAAGCGTATGTTTCCAAGGGGGGCATCTCTCTCCTTTTATTTCATGAAGAGAGGTTGTGTGGCGAAAAAGAAATTTTGTTCCAACCACCCAACCATGCAACTATATCAAGTTGTTAGGATATTTGTTATCATGATCATGTTAGGATTACAACCACCAAATTACATTCCTAAAAAATAAAAAGTTATCCCATGAAACCAACGCCCCAATTTTAGATTTGGCTTCATGATGATGTCCAAATCATGGGTGTTCCCTCCTTCATGATGTGGAGGTGGGTCATGCATCACATGGGTATGGATCCATCCTCTATGTGGCACAATCTCAGCCCTTGGTTCAATTGGGTTTCCATGAATCAAATTATGGCATCAAGTTCAATTAAATATCATATTATTAATCTCAATTAATCTAAGCCATCCATCATATGAATCAAGCCTAATTGGGTATCCAATTAATGGATTTTATATGTAATCATATGAAGGTCTCTCTTCCTGTATACAAAATACTTTTCTCTTGATGAATCCTATTCATCAATTTCATGTTCTCTCATTAAGATTGAGTCAAACCCAATCCTAATTAATTGATCATCTAATCTGAATTAAGTCTAACTTAATTCCTATTTTAACTTCATCCAAAATCTTCTTAATGCGTGTGACCCATTAGGTCCCTTGACACATTGGCAATAATCATGTCCCTAATATTGACCCTAAGGATGACCTGGCCAACACTTTGTCCAAGTCAATTCTTTGATCAAATCAGCCCCTTGATTAAATCAAAGAATCCATGATTATAGATCATGGTAGCAAAGTATCATAACCACCTAAGTGTTAAGGATTTTGTTAGCGTGGTCATCAACACCTATCCATGAATGGTTATCATACGATTCAATCTCTTCGTCACATATCTCAGATCAATCAGTAGTATGGAATGTGTCAACCCTGTAATTGATCTTTGTTTACTTGATCTCAAAAAAAATTGACTCACATGAATTGAAACTTCGAAACCATTTCGAATTTCAACTTAACCTTGCATGATTTAATAATCAATTCTATCCATCAGTGACCGTGGATTCCTCTCTATCAAGGAAGATGAATCCTATCTTAATCAAATACCACTTTCATGTGCTTCATGTTATACCCAACCGATACCATATTTGCCATTCGTGGCTAGAACGACATTTGCATATCGTCAAAGCACGACATTCTTAAGGTACAATGAAGATCTCAAGTCAAAGGATCACTTGCACCACCATCATCAGAGATCAACCATCGATACTCCATATGCGATCTCTGTGCGGGTTATCGTTACAATAACGAGCATCCACACACCTATCCATGTATCTTCATACTTCAGCTTGCGAGATCACTGCTCACTACCAGGGTAAGATATGCACGGCATTCGATAGTGCCCAATCCTGTCTATGCATCGACTAGAGAAATTTAAAGAATCGAACCATAATGTGCAATTTTGGATCTCACAATTTGTAATCTCTATTATAAATTCCATATGCACAGTTCAGATTCTTTTGGACTTTATCTCACAGGTAAAATACATCTAACTTATATATAAAATTATACTTGGATAGATAAGAAACCAATAAATTTGATTTGCATTTATAATGTAATGTGTACAAACTAGCATCTAATCCGATTGGATTTAGGGCACATACTAACATCTGCTTCTTTGTTGAATGCTCTCACCTCAGCTTATCTATCTCCACTATTTGTTGAAATGCATCTGAATTGTTTTGGAATCTTCAGATTGCAACCATTCATTATTTTCCTTGTGTGAGTTACACATTCATAGTGCTAGTGTTGCAAATGGAAAATCTTGTTCTTTAATGCATGAAAAATTCCTAAGGTTTCTATTTTGTTAAGAACAACATCCATTTTGGCGGAGCATATAACTTGTATGCAGTCGTGGTCTGCACTGTGCTCTGGGTGAGGAGTTATGGTGCGGTGAACAACATGGTATCTATGCCACCTGAGTTTTTTTTACTGATATTAATTCATGTTATTGCCCAATTAATATCAGTAAAGGGCAGGAAGATTCTTGAAGCAATTTAAACTAGCTCATGAGATATGAAATTCATTATGTTAAATGGGATCTTTGTTTAGATTCTGATCATTCATAGACACATGGATCTGTCATGTTGTGCATCGCCGGTGGTTTCTTTTAACAAATTAAAACTGGTTCTATGGTGTGAGCTTTCTTTTGTGACCTCAATCTGATGTCTTCCTTTATTTTTGTATCTTCTTAAATATTATATTTTTCTACGTTTGCTAAAACTCTTTACATAATTTGAGGAATCTGACATCTTGTTTGGTGACTGGCGGCAGCCCATCTCAGTTTTCATGTATAACATTTTCAAATTTTTCTATGTTTGGTTGTTTCAGTAGTCCAGAGGACATGGAGAGCTTGTCTACGACCATTGAAGAATCATGTGCAAAGTTGCAGGAACTGAGGCCAAGGTTACAGCCCTTGATAGACTTGCTTATTCCACTGAAGGACCAAGGCAAGCAAGAGGAGGCACATAGTGCTCAAACATTTCCTGAGGAAACTCCCTGCACAGATCAGAGTGGGATTGCGGCCTTTGCTGATTCTGATAACCTCCATCTCATGGAAGCAGCGAACGAGAAATCCAGTGAAGAGTAAAGTCAGCAACCAAAACATAAACGAGACAATAAGTGAAGCTGGTCGCGGTGTTCACAAGTCTTCTAAGAAAACCAGCAAGTCTAAGAAGCGGAAGGGCAAGGGAAAGGGCAAAAGAAAAAACAGAGTTATTTTTTAATGAGTCGCGTGAGCACGGCGAAGACATGAAAGCTAAATTTTGTCACAAGGTGGAAGCCTGTACTGAGCATTTGGTTTTATAGATTTTTATGGCGATTAAAGTTATTTAAATGCCATTAAATAATTTCGTTTGGCACTGCTTCGGTTGAGCTGAGGGTCTATAAACAGTCGTGTATAGTAGTAGGATTCGATCATGGAGGAGCAGAAGATCCCACATGACTTTTGGTATATTCTCAGATATGACCCAATACCCATTTCATGCATCTTTAACCATGAGTTTTTCTCCATACCTTGGGATTACTGTTCTGATAGATCAGAGCCCAGTTTTTAAGATATATATATACATAGGGGAATGATCCTGTAGCTTTATTAAGAATAATATTTACAAGAATAGAAGGATTTACAAGGGAGTAAAGCTTGGAGTGGATAAGAAATTTTAGGTAGTATTTGATTTCCAAAATGCTATCTCTAGATAAGTGTACAGGATAAAGTTTATTAGGGGATAGCTAAGGAAATAACCATCTTTTTTAAATAACAATTTTGCCTTCAAGGAATAGCTTCAGCTATTCGTGGGTTCCCTTATCCCCTTTGGTTAACTTTTTTCAGACTTATTTTTTGTAGTTATAGCTTTTGAAATAAGGGAATTCCTTATCCCCTATTTCAAACACAGCCTTAGGTACTGTTTGATTCCCAAAATGTTATCCTTGGATAAGTGTACAAGATAGAGTTTATTCAGGGGATAGCTGAGGGAATAACCACCTTTTTTAAATAATAATTTTGCCCTCAAGGGATAGATCCAGTTATTTCTGGATTCCTTATATAGTGTTTGAAATAGGGGATAAGAGAGGATATCCTCTGGATATCACCTCTTATTCCCAAAAGCCATAACTATAAGGGATATCTGGGAATAAAGTTAACTAAAGGGATAATCCATGGTTAACCATGGGATATCCCCTCAATTTATTCCCTAGAAAATACAGGAATAGCTGGTTATCCCTCCAAATAAGAGTTAAAAAAAGTTATCCTATGGATTTACCTTTTTGCATTTGATATGATCAATGGGATAGCCAAGGGATATCCCTAGGGATAGCCAGGGGGTAAATTCTATTCCGTACACTTATCCATGGATAATATTTGTTCTATCAAACACTACCTTAGGGAATAAGTTCAGGGGATAACCCTAATCTTTTTCAGACTTATCCTTTGTAGTTATAGCTTTTGGGAATAAGAGGGGATATCCCCTCTTATCCACTATTTCAAACATAGCCTTAAAGTCTCGTTGGCCTCACAAGCCTTCCCTTCCAATCATTCCAAGGTATATAGGATTCCATGAGAGATAGCTTGAGCAAAAGAAATCTTAGAGTAAAAGATTTTAAGTTCTTCCCTTTCCAATTATGCTACCAAAAAGAAAAGGATAAACTGATTTCAAGTTAATCATTAAGATGATGGTATGAATCTCCTCCTTTATAACTGCTTCATATGCTGAAGAATTTTAAGCAAAAAAAAGATATGAACTCAATCGACAAAAAGAGACTAAAGACTTTAAGTTAAACAACAGAAGAGTGGAAAGTAAGACAGTAAAAGGCGAGGTATCGTCTTAGATGTAATTCCACACATCGGGCTTCCCACTCAAACTAGCCATGTTTTCTTAACGAGTCTTTTCCTTGTCAGAGTCGATCAAGGAGAGAGGCCATGACATATCGCTCTAATTAAGAAATTTATAGAAGTTAATAGAATAGATTCATGCTTTGAATGCCTTCAAACCAGAAAGTCTTTTTCCTTCAAGGTCTCAAAAGCATTTAGGAATTCTTTAAAGTATGAACATTAGGATTGTTGGGATATCAATAAAGGTTCGAAAGATTAATGTCCCATCTCTAGAGCCTTCAATTTCAAAAGGTGGACATTATAGCATTAACTTTGATACAAGCCTCAAATAGGTTTGGAAATAGGAAATAAAGAGGGATATCATTATATATATTTTTAAAAAACCATGACATCATAAATTAAACTAAGGGTTTCATCATATATGTTTTCTATAAAAAATGAAATCATTTTACTGACAATTTCTCCCAATCATCACTTTTATAATTAATGATTTCTCTCTATCATAACATGCAACACAAGCCTGCCTACATGAATGCAAGTATGGCGATAAACCATCCTTCATTCGTAAATAGTTTAAAAGCTACCCTACTTTAAGCAATAGTTATTAAAAAATATTATTAAAATTAAAAATCCTATATGACATAACTTGCCTTCATGCACCATGCCACATAAGCATAATTTGCCAAACATAAATAGATTACTACAAAGAGTGTTTGTAATATATTTTTTTTATAATTCAGAGATCAAAATGATGTTGAGAAAAGGCTTAGATGAGTTGAGTTGAGAGACCAAAATGATGTGGATTCTAAAAAATATAATTTATTCAAAAATAAAAAAAAACTAAAAATAAAAATTATATATTTTTTTATTTTTGTATAATTTTTAATTATTTATAAAAAATATTCGATTATAATTACATGTAGCTAGGCCCCCAATCCAACCTCTCCCTTTGTTTCTTTGACGATTCAATCCAAATAGATGGCAGCGCTCTTTCGTCCAGCGTTAATGATCGTTTTGAGAAAAAGTGGACTGCCATTTCTCTCTCTCTCTCTCTCTCTAGTTTCCTCTCTGAAAAGTGGACTCTTTGGAACTCTAGAGAATCCATCTCGTTTCTCTTTTATCTAGTTTCCATACATTCTTCTTCCTTTCTTCCCCACCAAAAGGATGATCTCATTTCTCTTCTTCTGGAACTTCTTCCCCACGGCCTCCCCGTTCTGCCACTTCTTCGCTGGTGCCGAATTCAGAGCGTCTCGACCCAAACCTTTCCTCACGAAAGGTATGTGTTGCTGCCAAATCGCGTTCCTCGAACGTCGGGATAACGGAGAGCCTCCTCAACGAGTTCTTGCAAGAAAGTTCTTGGGGACCGGTTTTACCAGTGGGGATCTTTCGATGCTCAAATAAGAGACTCGAGAATAGTGAAGAAAGAGCTACTAGAATAATAGCTAGAGAGCTTGAGTTCAGATCCCCCTACCCTAAGCGAGGGGTTTTTATACCTGCTCAGAGGTTCCTCTTACCCCTTCTGGAAGGTTGCTGGGTCGGAGACGCCACCGTTGGCAGAGGACAGATGGAAGGACTAGTGGGGGACATGCCACAACCATTTCTGAGATTGTCATAGGTACCCTAGTATGCCATCCCTCTCCTAGATGCAACATCGTAAATGGTTGGTGGGCCTGATCGTGTCAGACAGGTACTGCAATAGGTAGTGGCCACGTATGGTCGCAGGAGATTGGTGGGCCATGTGGTAGTGTCAGACAGGTACTACAACCAGTAGTGGCCATACAGGGTTGCAAGAGATTGGTGGGCTACATGGTAGTTGCAGGCGTCTGCCGGGTCGCGTGGAGTCCCTGGGCACCGAGGCCTAGGTCGGGACCGAGGCCGAGGTCGAGGTCAAGACTGAGGCCGAGGAGAACTCGTTACTTAGTCTCACCAGTCCTAACTTTTGTTGAAGACGGCAGGCACCTCCCATTAGCCTATGACTAACGGAGCCTGATCAGCCACACCAGATGCCCTCCCTCCTCTCGGATAGTGTGGGTGTGCTTCCCGCCCAGCAAAAGGGCGCATGTCACTCGGTGGCTGATTCCGATACATCATTGATCACTGAGTGGTACACGTGTCCCAGAGGTGATAGCTCTTTAATGCTGGATGCATGGGGTATGGCAATACCATTACCTCGCTTGCTCCCACCGCCTAACCCGAAGGGGATCCTCCTCGGGATGGGGGAAACCCTTCAAACTCCGTAAAAAAGTAATCGTCATCATTGGACCGATGTCATCAGTGTCCTTTCATTGGCTGAGGATCTCGTGTATCGCGTGCCAAGTGGTTGCCGAGATGACCCCCCCAATGAAAGGCTTGCGCGTGGCTGGTCCAGTCGGATGGAACATTTTGAAAATAAGGGGTAAAAGAAGGATCGCCTTTAGCCCAGCTCCTCGCACTTCCGAAGTTCCTTCTTCCCCCTGTGCCTGGGTCTTCTTCAGCTTCCGCCTGAGCCTTCTTCTGCTTCCTCCAGCCCTCGTTGTCCCTCTTCTTCCCATGTCAGTATTCCCGACTTTCTTTACTCCCTTCCATGGTTTCCTCACAGACTTGTGGTCCTCCGCCCCTCCTTTCAGTGACCATTTCTCCCCTTCACAATTGCGACCTTCTCCGACTCCCTCTGTCCCCTGGTCCTCCTTCAATTCAATCAAAGACCAAGTTCCCCTGTCATAGTGGCAGGTCGCCGGGCGAGCCCCCATCAGGAGTCGTCTAGCCACCGCTGGTCCTCCTCCAGGGCTAGAGGGGAGTCCCCAGAAGGGTCTACCTCCATCGTAACTGGCAAAGACCTAGTGAACCTTAGGGCCCAGTATAGGATCCTGACCAGTTTCTGATTATTCATCCCTAGCCTCGATGATAGGGTATCCTCCTCCCGACCCGGGAGGGTTGCCCTGTACGAGGCATTCCTCAAGACGGGCCTTTAGCTGCCTCTTCATCCGTTCGTAGCCAATCTTTTCTATAGGTATGCCCTAGCGCCCACGCAGTTGGTCCCGAATTTTATTCGGACCATCTGTGCATTCCTGGTGCTATGCCACCTCCAAGGCATAGAAGTCAAAGTCTCCCTCTTTCGTGCTTTCTACAACCTCCGCTAGCAGTCGGACTGGTGGAAGTTCCACCCCAGGTCCAGCTGAGCCCTTAGGATCAGCCTTCCTTCATCTGTCAAAGGATGGAAGACCCGCTTCTTCTTTGCAAACCTCGAGATGAGGCCGAGCTAGGGGAACCCAAAATGGGTCCGAACAAAACCCAGTTGGTGGTCCCAAGGGACAAGGATGCATTCCACCAGCTGCTGACCACCGAGATCCCTCGCTGCTATGAGCTCTTGTCAGAGGAGAATCTGTGGCTGGCGGGTGCCTTCTCGAGTGGTGGTGAAGGCCCTTCCCTTTTTTCTCTTTCCTTTTTTTTTTACTGACTGACCTTGGATGTGTGCAGATATGAGGCTACCTAATCATGACATGAGGAGGGTGGCGGCCAAGTAGAGGAAGGCCACCGACAATGCCAAGGGTTTGAGGAAGCGGCCTCGATCTACGTCCCTAGCTCGGTCCTCAACCCAATCCCCAACTCCAGTTCTTTTGACCCCCGGCCCCAGGAGGACCGCGAGCTCATCCTGGCTATCAACCTCACCGCCGACACATCTCTGAAGGAACGAAGGGTCGAGATGACTCCACCCACGGAGCTGACCCCCCTAGGCGTGGAGATGACTTGCCCAGAGGTCGAACCGACCTTGGTGGAAGGCTCACCCATTGGAGAGCAGGTGAGGGAGGAGGGCTCAATGGCAGCAGGCCCATCGGTGAGGGAGAGGCCGTTGGCATCCGACGCAGCACCCACATCCTCGGACCCGGTCGGGACCGCCAAGGGAGGTGGGGCCGGTGTTGTGCCTTCTTGACCCTCCCTCATGAACTAGGGCCACATGGCCAAGCGGCTGATGGCTTGGGTCTACCTG
Organism: Calamus simplicifolius; assembly: GCA_900491605.1. NCBI lineage: Eukaryota > Viridiplantae > Streptophyta > Magnoliopsida > Arecales > Arecaceae > Calamus > Calamus simplicifolius. Next base: position 10,866 of record UESW01003027.1, on the reverse strand, counting down.
CCTGAGTTCCAAGGGGAGCTCCACCACCAGGGGACTTCTTCCTTCTTCCGTGACATCTTTGTGGCCCAGCTGTGGGTAAGTATTCTCTCTTTTCTTCGTATACATTTCTCGCTTTCCTTCATACTGACAACAGCCTTCTGGTGCAGATGGTAAACTCCGTAGCTACCATGAGGGATGTTCTCATCCAGAGTGAGACGGTGCTCTACCAAACTCGGCAGGAGTTGGCCGACACACAGGCCCGTGCCGAGGGGGCGCTAGGAGCGGCCTACACTGAGCGAGCCGAGGAGCTCGAGGAGGCCAAGCTCCAGGTAGTGGCCGAGCTCGAGCACGCTCGGGTAGCCGGCGAGTTGCTGGATGCTGCCAGGGCAACGATCAATGCCCGAGACCTACACATCAACTCGTACACCTTCGTGGTGAGGGTAGCCGAGTTGCTGGACATCAGCACGGAGGAGTCTGCCCGATTAACTGATGCCAAGGTAGCTGAAAAAGAGGCAGCAGATCAAGTGGCGGAAGAGAGGGCCGTCGCTGCCAAGAAGAGGGCTGCCGCTGCTGAGGAGAGGGCGATCAACGTGGTGGATGACTTCTGAAGGTCCATGGCCTTCGAGCATGAGTTGGCCGAGGCTTCCGCTGGCGCCTACCAACCCAATTTTCGGGATGGCAAAGAGAAGGTCGGCCGAGTGCTTGGCCTCACCGGCCTCGACGACGTCAAGCCGGATAAGGTGCTAAAAGGGTCGGCTGCACCACCGGGACAAGCCGACGATGGGTCAGCATCGACCGAGGCCTAAGCATCTTGTAATTTTTCTTTTTTATTTCTTCTTTCTTGTACTAAAGTCCAACTTGAGTCGGCATTTTGTGAACCTTTTGACTAGTAATGAAAAGTAAGAAATTTTATTTAAGTGTCGATCTTTGGATCTTTTTGGGTACTTAGCTTTGCTAGCTCTTTGTTCCTTGTGAGGTTGAGTGAGCTCGGAGTAACGGCTCGGCCTATGGCTGAAGTAGACTTCAAGGCGAGCGCTAGGGCTGGCCAAGAGGCTGGGCTTTGTTTTGGTGCAGGTGTCAATCTCCCGGGGCCAAGTTGACTCCGGGCCTTGGTATCAATCTAGGTCATGCTTTGGTGCCGAGCTGGCCTTGGGCTTCAAGTGCCGACCGGGGTCAGGCTTTGGTGCCGAGCTGGCCTCGGGCTTTAAGTGCCAATCGGGGTCGGGCTTTGGTGCCGAGCTGGCTTCAGGCTTTAAGTGCCAACCGGGGTCAGGCTTTGGTGTCGAGCTGGCCTCGGGCTTTAAGTGCCGATCGAGGTCGGGCTTTGGTGCCGAGCTGGCCTCGGGCTTTAAGTGCCAACCGGGGTCGAGCTTTGGTGCTGAGCTGGCCTCGGGCTTTAAGTGCCGATCGGGGTCGGGCTTTGGTGTTAGCTGGCCTCGGGCTTTAAGTACCGATCAGGGTTGCGCTTTGGTGTCGAGCTGGCCTTGGGCTTTAAGTGTCGATCAGGGTTGGGCTTTTGTGCCGAGTTGGCCTCGGGCTTTAAGTGCCAACTGGGGTTGGGTTTTGGCTGAAAGGATGAGATACTTGAACACATCTTTGTTAATCAAAGGGGGATGAGATATTCAAGGCTATATTTATTTCAATAAGCTAAAAGGATGATGTACTCAAACCTAGGATTAGTTCGTTGCATACATCATTGATAGTATCGGCGAAGGTTGTCTGAATTCTAAGTGTGGGGGAGCGGAGTTCCATTGAGTCCTTCGATTTGGTATGCTTCGCGATGTAAGCAACTGGGGGACCTCCATTGACCTTATCCTTAACTAGCTAGTTGATCAGCTAATTTTTGACTTGGAGGGCTCCAAGGCGGTCTTAGAAGTTAGGAGCTGTCTAGATCTAGGGTAAACCTAGAGTAGAGAGTCTAATCTTTGTTAACTTGATTGCTAAGAATTATTAAACCCTAATTAAATTATTCATTGCTCTTAGTTCTAGGAATCTTTTAGGATATTTTCTTTAGAATCTTCTTCTTTCTCTTCTATTATAAAAAAAAAACTAAATTACTGTTTGCTTTATAGTCATTGGTAGGGTGTATGCTTGGTCGCCGATCGTTACAATCCAACCTTATACCCTTAGATCCTGAGATAAAAAGAACTTTTAGAGCAAACAGACTCAGAATTATGGATCCTAATAATGAAAATGATCCACCACGATAGTTAAAAGAGTATTTCACTCCTTCAAGGTATGCTTACTCTCCCTGCATTCAAGTGCCTCCAGTAGAGGTTGTCCAATACGAAATTAAGTCAAGTGTAATCCAAATGTTACCATCTTTCTATGGACTTACAAATGAGGATCCCTACAAACACTTAGATGAATTCTTGGAAATTTGCTCAACTGTCAAGAATCAAAATTTCTCCAATGATGCACTTAGGCTTAAGTTATTCCCTTTTTTCCTAAAAGATAGAGCCAAGTATTGGTTAAATTCACTAGACACTGTTATAATTTCAACTTGGGATCATCTTCAGAGAGAGTTTCTTAAGAAATATTTTCCTATAGGAAAAATGAATCAAATTAGAAAAGCCATAACAAGTTTTTTCCAAACAGATGGAGAGATGTTTCACGAGACATGGGAGAGATTAAAAGAACTGATTAGAAAATGTTTACATCATGCCATACCCAAATGGCAACTGGTTCAGTGCTTTTATGATGGTTTATCAAAAAAGCATCGGCAAATGATTGATGCTTCATGTGGTGGGACATTTATGTTAAAAAATGAATGAAGCTTGGTAACTCTTTGAGACATTGAGTGAGAATTCATTACATCACATGTCAGTTGCTCATCGAGACCCTCCTATAGGACCAAAAGAGGTGGAATATATGAAAAAGGTCATTCTACTATATATCTATACTAAGGTAGATGAAATGTCCCAGAAACTTGACTGAATTCTACAAGTTGGAAACATCTCTTCCCCATCTACTCAATTACATGAGGTCTACATAATTTGTTCGAGTCCAACCCATTCTATAGGTGAATGTCCAGCTGCATACCAATTTCCTGAACTTGTTCAGGAGCAAGCCCACCAAGCCCAAATCCAAATGGCTCCTAGAACAGGAAATGATCCATATTCGAATACTTAAAATCCTAGCTGGCGAAATCACCCAAATTTTTCTTGGAAACCTCAACCTATAACCAATTCATCATCAATCAGACCTACTTACCAGGAGACCAATTTTAGAAGCATGTCATCCCACAACCTCCACAGAATAATCATCCTACTTTCGAAGACAAGGTGTTACAAGCATTGAAAGGGCTAGAAATGAATACTCAAATCCTTCACTTCCACACACAATCTATTGCAAAACTAGAAACTCAGATGGTCAATTAGCCACAGCATTCAATAGAAGGAAGGAGGGTAGGTTACCTAGTCAGCCTATCGATAATCCAAAAGGATAATTCATGGCTGAAGGTTCCAATAGTCCTGACAAATTTTCAGAACATGCTAAATCAGTCATGACTCTAAGAAGTAAAAAATGTTGAACCCACCTAAACCAACCCAGAAATTAGAAGTGGCTAAACCAGAAAGAGAAGAAATGAAGAAGAAAAGGAATTCAATGATAAAGCAATCATACCTAATGCCCCATTTCCTAGTGCTTTAGAATCCTCTTTGTCTTCAGATAAGAAAATATAAAAATGAATGAGATGCTTGAGTTATTTAAGCAAGTTCAAATAAATTTACCTCTTCTCGATGCTATCAAGCAAGTTCCGGCTTATGCCAAATTTCTGAAGGATCTATGCACACAAAAACGGAAAGCCAAGACACAAATACCAAAAAATATCCAGTTGACTGAGCAAGTCAGCTCAGTTGTTCAGCAAATAACCCCACCCAAACTAAAAGACCCTGGTACCCCAATTATATCATGTGTCATAGGAAACTTCACAATCAAAAAGCATTACTAGATTTGGGTGCGAGTGTAAACCTTCTCCCAAGTTCAGTGTATGAGTTATTTGGATTTGGAGTGTTGAAACTCACGACGATAACACTACAATTGGCAGATAGATCAATCAAAGTACCTCGTGGAATATTGGAAGATGTATTAGTGAAGGTAGATGAATTTTACTTTCCTGTCGACTTTCTTGTGTTAGATATGGATTCTAGCGGTAATCCTAACCAAATTCCCATCATCCTTGGATGACCTTTTCTAGCTACTGCTAATGCATGTATAAATTGTAGAATAGGTGTTATGGATGTATCTTTTGGAAACAAGAAGATGAGATTAAATATTTTTAATGCTTCCCAAGGACCATCTGTGTATGATTTAAATGAAGTAAACATGATAGAGGAAGTAGTAGATAAAAATTCCAAAGTTTGATTGATTCGGATCCTTTACAAAAATGTCTTACACATTTTAGAATAGATGACTTTGATATTGATGAGTACACCAAAGAGATAAACATGTTATTAGAACCACCTAAGTTCGACACCATCCCTCCTTGGACTATAAAATATGAACCACTTCCAACTAAACCAAGTCCTTTAATACCATCCTTGGAAGAACCACCCCAACTAGAATTGAAACCTCTTCCAGCTGACTTAAAATATTCATTCCTTGGACCCAATGATACCCTTCCAGTAATCATTGCATCTACCCTAACCTCTGAGCAGAAGATAAATTGGTAGTTGTACTTAAAGAACATAAAGAGGCAATTGGATGGACAATAGCTGATCTTAAGGGAATTGATCCTTCCGTTTACATACACCACATTCATAGTGAATTGAAGCCAAACCACATATAGACATGCAACGAAGGCTAAATCCAAACATGAGGGATGTTGTTAAGAAGAAGAAGTAGTAAAATGGCTTGATGCTGGTATCATTTATCCAATTTCGGATAGCAATGGGTCAGTCCAATCCAAGTAGTACCTAAAAAGTTGGGTATTACCGTGATTAAAAATGAAAAAGGCGAATCAATTCCTACTCGCACATCAACTAGTTGGAGAGTGTGTATAGATTATCGAAAGTTGAATGCCGTGACTAGGAAAGACCACTTTCCTTTGCCTTTTATCGATCAAATTCTAGAACGGCTAGCGGGACAAAGTTTCTTTTGTTTCTTAGATGGATATTCAGGATACAATCAAGTCCAGTATTTCCTATAGATCAAGAAAAGACCACCTTCACCTGTCCCTTTGGAACATTTGCCTTTAGACGTATGCCAATTTGGTCTTTGTAATGCATCAGCCACTTTTAACGATGTATGTTGGCCATATTTTCTGATATGATTGGTTAATTTTTGAAAGTATTTAGGGATGATTTTTTAGTTTTTGGTGCATCATTTGATAGCTGCCTCGAGAACTTGACTAAGGTATTGAAACGATGTATGGAAAAGAATTTAGTCCTAAGTTGGGAGAAGAGCCATTTTATGGTTCATGAGGGAATTATGCTCAGACACATTGTTTCATAGAGAGGTATTGAGGTTGATAAAGCCAAGGTTGAATTGATCTCAAATCTACCACCCCAACCTCAGTTAAACAAGTACGATCTTTCCTTGGTCATGCTAGTTTTTATAGACGCTTCATCAAGATTTCAGTAAAATTTCTCGACCATTGTGTAATTTGTTGACCAAAGATAGTTCTTTTAATTTTGATAAAGATTGTCTAACAGCCTATAACATCCTTCGAACTGCTTTGACCACTGCACCATTATCAAGCCCCCAGATTGGACCATACCCTTGAAATCATGTGTGATGCTTCTGATTATGCTGTAGGGACAGTTCTAGGACAGAAACTCAATCGAAAACCCCATGTAATTTATTATGCTAGCAAACTCTTTCAGATGCACAAATGAACTATACTACCACTGAAAAAGAATTACTAGCAGTTGTGTTTGCCCTAGAAAAGTTTAGATCATATCTGTTAGGGTCTAAGTTTTAGTTTATTCAGATCATGCAGCATTGAGGCATCTATATCAAAAAAGGATACAAAACCCAGACTAATTAGATGGATCCTTCTACTACAAGAATTTGATCTAGAAATCTTAGATAAGAAGGGTTCTGAAAATATGGTAGCAGATCATATCTCTAGGATCTCAGTGGAATACAATAAAGAAATAATCAGAGATATTTTTGATGAGCAACTATTCTCAATTTCCCATAGCAGTCTTCCCTGGTTTGCCCACATTGTGAATTATTTGGCAACAGGAAAAGTACCTTCCCACTGGACAAAACAAGAAAAAGATAGATTTTTCTCACAAATCAAATATTACTTTTGGGAAGACCCTGAATTATTTAAGTACTGTCGGATCAGGTGATTAGGCGATGTGTCCCGAGAGTGAATTCAAAAGTATACTTAACTTCTGTCATTCTCTTGCCTGTGGAGGACATTTTAGTGGAAAGAAAACTACAACAAAGGTACTGCAAAGTGGGTTTTATTGGCCAACTCTTTTTAAAGATGCACATGAATTTGCCGTAATTGTCTCCAATGTCAACAAACAGGAAATATATCTCGAAAAGACATGATGCCCCTAAACCCTATCTTGGTTGTAGAAATTTTTGATGTATGGGGTATTGATTTTATGGGCCCATTTCCTTCCTCTTTTGGATTTGAATACATTCTAGTGGCAGTTGATTATGTGTCAAAATGGATTGAAGCCATGGCAACTCGAACCAATGATCATAAAGTTGTAATCAAGTTTATTCAGCATAATATCCTTAGTCGTTTTGGATGCCCAAGGGCTATAATTAGTGATGGGGGTACACATTTCACGAATAGACACTTTGAAGGATTAATGAACAAATATGGAATTACTCATAAGGTAGCTACACCTTATCATCCCCAAACTAGTGGCCAAGTTGAAATATCAAATAGAGAAATTAAACATATCCTTGAGAAAATGGTGAGACCTGATAGGAAAGATTGGTCAGAACGTTTGGATGATGCATTATGGGCTTATCGTACTGCATTTAAAACTCCCATAGGAATGTCTCCTTACAGGCTCGTATTTGGAAAAGCCTGTCATTTACCTGTAGAATTAGAACACCGTGCATTTTGGGCTATCAAGCAATTTAATTATGATATGAAAATGCAGGTGTCAATAGAAAACTTCAATTGAATGAGTTAGAAGAGCTACGAAATGAGGCATATGAGAGCTCAAAAATTTATAAAGAACGAACCAAAGCATATCATGACAAATTTATTAGTAGAAAAACTTTTGAACCAAATCAAAAAGTATGGCTTTACAATTCAAGATTACACCTTTTCCCTGGAAAACTTCGTTCACGATGGAATGGACCTTTTATAGTAACTCAAGTATTTCCCCATGGAGCTGTAGAGCTTAAAGACCCCAAGCAAGGAAATACATTCAAAGTAAATGGCCAACGTTTGAAACCATATATAGAAGAAATTAATGATGGAGAAGTTGTTGAATCATTGATCTTGTGAACCCAACACTATCATAATAAGTAGCACAGTCTGGCTGAAGACTTTAAACTTAGCGCTCTTGGGAGGCAACCCAGTTTATTAGTTATTTTTAACTTTCTTTCTGTTCTTTTAGTATGACCAGAGAAGAGCAATAGAAGTAGTTTGAAAGAAGATGTGTTGACCCAATTATTGATTTTGATGATTAATAAAGATATGAGTATATTCATTTTGTTACTAATAAATTTAACAAGTGTTTCAGGGCTTAAAAATGTTTGATTAATCAAAAGGTATAAAGAAACGTGTTTTGAATCAAATGCCAAAGGTATGTTTCAAAATTCAGAGCCTGGAGTCGACACCTAGAAAGTCTGGAGCCGACCCCATGGCGATCAAATGCTTTTCTGATTTTTGGCACGGTCTGAGCCGACACCCAGTGTTTCGGAGCCGACACCCAGAGTTTCGGAGCCGACACTTACAGTGTCTGGAGCCGACTCCAATGCGGGAACAGAAAGCATTTTTGGACTACTCTGGAGCCGACACTTACAGTTTTCGGAGCCGACTCCCGAATGCGCGAGCCGACACTTACCTTTTTCGGAGCCGACTCCTCAACGAACTTTTACTTTCTATTTTTGGATACACGACTTGGAGCCGACACCTGAAAAGTTGGAGCCGACTCCAACCTGTCAGGAACGGATTTTTAAAATGTCAGAACGGCCTCCAACGGTAATATTTTCTCACCTAATCTCTAACGGCTACTTTTTTGTGTGTAGGAGGAATCCAAGGACAGAAATAACGGCTAGTTTTTCACCTAATCCTGGATTAAGAAGAATCTATAAAAGGGGACCGTCCGTTTGAAAAAAAAAAAAAAAAGAGAAAAATAGAGAGAAAAATTGAAAAATCCGAGAAGTCTTGAGCAAGAAATCAAGAGGAAAGAGTCAAAGTTCAAATCCATCAACTCCAGAAAGCTCAAAGAGAAATCCAAGGCATTCAAGTTCAAAATCGGAGGATTTCCAAAAGAAGAAAAAGAGAGCAAAAGCCCTGTTTTCCAACTTCTCATCTGCAAATCTTTGTGAAGAATCCGAGCTGAGGCCTGATTCAACATCTCAAAGGAGAAGAGGAAAAGAAGAAAAGCTCAAATCAACTCTGCTTCAAACAGGCTTTTCTAACCTTGTTTATTTATATTGAATATTTGCTCATTTGAGGAGCTGTTTGTTATTGTAAACTCTATTCTCATTTGTTTTGCTAGTTCAATCAGGGGGATTGAATTAGTGGAGGTAGTATACCTCGGGTCAAGCTAGATTAGCTTGGGTTTGGGTTTTGTGCTGGTGAGCCCGGAAAACCAGCTGGGTTCGTTGTGATCCCGTGGGAAACAACAAGTTTTGAGTTGTGAGCTTGTAAAACAACTCGGCTGTAATCTAGTAGATTATAGTGTGGACCAAGTGGTACTTGGGAGTGGACGTAGGTGTTGGATACACCGAACCACTATAAAATCCTTGTGTTTGCCGTGTTTTGATTCTCTCTCTCTATCTCTTTGTTTGTGGTTAATATTTATCCTGCACTTAATCTTGTGTATTCCAAAGCCAATCGTTTTAAAAGGTTAAATTTTTTAAGAACCCAATTCACCCCCCCCCCTCTCATTGGGTTGCCATCTGGGCCAAGCTAGCTTCATCTTATTTAGAAGGTCAATCCACTAATCGACCTCCTTTATTTAATGGAACTAATTATAGTTATTGGAAAGCTAGGATGAAGATTTTTATTCAAGCACTTGACTATGACTTATGGGGAATCATAGTTAATGGTCCACACACACCCACAATTAGAGTAGACAACATGGTGATTCCTAAACCGGAAACGGAATGGGATGAACATGATAAGAAGTTGGCTCAGCTCAATGCTAAAGCCATGAATGTTTTGTATTGTTCATTGGATGCAAATGAATTTAATCGAATTTCTACATGTATTTCCGCAAAAAGAAATTTGGGATAGATTAGAAGTTACCCATGAGGGTACTAATCAAGTAAAAGAATCAAAAATTAATATTTTGGTGCATAAATATGAACTATTTAGCATGGAACAAACTGAAACAATTACATGCATGTACACAAGATTCACTGATATTGTAAATGGGTTGAAAAGTCTTGGTAAGACTTATACTAATTCTGAACTTGTGCGTAAAATTCTTAGGTCACTTCCAAGATCATGGGAAGCGAAGGTGACTGCAATCCAAGAAGCCAAGGATTTAAATGTTTTACCTTTGGAGGAGCTACTTGGATCCTTAATGACTCATGAGCTGACTATGAACAACATCAAGAGGAGGAAGTCAAGAAGAAGAAAACTATTGCTCTCAAGGCTGCAGAAAGTGAGGAAAGCTGCAGTGATGGTGATGATGATGAGGAGACTGCACTCCTTGCTAAAAATTTAAAAATTTCATGCAAAGAAGGAGACCCTTCCACAAGAAAAAGTCTGGAACAAAAATGGAAGGAGAAAAAGAGAAAGAGAAGGACAAAGAAAAAGAAAAAGAGCCCTTAATATGTTATGAGTGCAAGAAACCCGGGCATTTCAGATATGACTGTCCTCAATTGAAGAAAGTCTACAAGAAGAAGAAGAAGGCTTATGTTGCAACATGGAGTGATAGTGAAGAATCCTCTTCCGAGGAGGAACAAAAGGAAGTTGCCAACATTTGCTTTATGGCAAACGACGACGAGGTAAGTTCTGAAACCCTATGATGATTTCATTTGATGAATTATATGATGCTTTAATGAATTAGTCAATGATTTTAAAATTCTGAAAAAGAAAAAAATTTTTGAAAAATGAAAACTTAAATCTAAAGAAAAATGATCTTAAAAGAAAAAGATAATCTTAATGAAGTTGAAAAATTGAAATCAGAAAATGAAGCTTTGATTGAAGAAAAAGGATCAATTTCCAATGAAAATGATAGATTAAAGAAGGAAGTTGATAAATATAAAAATATAGTTGATAAATTTACATATAGTTCTGAAAAACTTAATTTATTATTGAGCAATCAAAGAGCTATATTTGATAAGGCTGGATTAGGTTATAGGCCTAACATAAAACAAAAGTATGTCAAAAACTTCTTTAGAAAAGAACAAGATAAAAATGAAGTTTATGTCATTATTGTAACAAAAAGGCACAAAGCCTTTGAATGTAATAAGAAAAAAAAGAATTGTTAAAGGAAGGAAAATATGGGTTCCAAAAGGAACAATCTTTTTTTTGCTACTAACCATGAAGGACCCAAGAAGGCTTGGGTACCTAAATATAAGACTTGATCATTTTTGCAGGAGTGTCTTGCGGCCAAAAGATCAAAGCGAAAGTGGTATCTCGATAGTGGCTGCTCAAGACACATGACGGGTGACAAGGATCAATTCATCACCCTTGAAAGCAAAAAGGAGGAGTTGTTACGTTTGGTGACAATGGCAAAGGCCAGATCATGGGATTTGGTAAAATTCAAATAACTCCCTCCA